>CM055266.1:149127017-149260191 GCA_029237695.1 Conchocele bisecta
TTTCAGAGTTACCTTTTCCATTTTTCTGATCAGCTACCCACTCCCTATTAGATTCTGAAAGCCTTGAATGACATTGCCCTGCTGTGATCCACCTTATTAAACCATTGTCTCTCAGGTTACCTTCATTCGACCTTGACCTACATTTTCTGCTAGTTTGACAAATCATTTTACGTATTTCGGTCCGTTTCGCACCAAATACAGCCACTAAGCCGACCGTGCTTGTGCTACTTCACCAATTTTTGGTACTCATATGAAGCCAATGTACATGTGACCTTGAACTTACATTGACCTACTTTCTATGCTCGATTTACTCCATCCTTTTACATTAAACGTGCACTCTGTGAATGTGGCCTTGTCGCAGCAGTGGGTGTGAAATGGTAGAGCTCTGCTATTGTCTGATAGCTATTATTTTACAGTTTTTAAGTTTATTGACGAGCAATAAACACCAAGTACTGTGCTACTAGGTGTATTATTAATATCTCTTAGTATGGTCTTGAACCTACTGAGGGCCCTTGAAAGAACTTGTATGTCATTGACATTATGAAAATGTTCAAATCTGCCGATAATTTCTCGAAAATATGCACAGTTTTTTACTGGTTCAAGGTCACATACATATCTTGCTAATACATGTGAAGCAGCTGTAGTGCTTGCTAAGCAGTGTAAGAATGAAGTGCTCGTATAGTTAGCGCCTCCTTACATAGCAACACATCAGCAGTAACACTGTTGTAGCAAAATGCTGTTTCGACCCAAATCTGACCACTTTCCGAAGCTGTACCACCACCCTTAACATTAATTTGTGACAGCCACTTCTACACAATATACATTTATTATTAGGTTTATTCTGTTTGGAATTGACCACCCTACTAGCAAATGACAGAAAATGTGTAGTGACAAAAGGGGTCTGCATGCTTAAGGTAGCAGTGACCAGTTAGCCGCCAGTTTCGTATAATGGCACCGGTGAAATTTATAAATATTACACTTTCTGCTGATTAAAATTCATTTTAATTGTTAATTTATTTTGTGTAGTTGATTTTGTATTTTATTCAGATTTTACATCGTATTAATTGATGAATGCTCATTCCAGGGCCATCTGACCTGTTCCCATTGATCAGAAATGGGCAAATACGAATTGAGGGTATGTTGTGACAAAAACTGATCAAAACAACAGATTTTTTAGGGAGTTTCAAACAAGAATTTATTTCAGAGAAAACTACACTGTATGGAACTGGTTTGCACCATGATAGTGCATTTGCCTCTGGATGATGATTGAGAACACGTACAACATTCAATATGTAGTTCCGCAAGTAGCGTGGCACGGCATGGTTTTAAAGTGAATATTTTATCTCAGAATTGGACAATTTTAAAGAGGCTGCACCAAGATATTTCACATTCCTGCATAGGTAAGGAGCACTAATAGAGCAGCATATTTGTGTTTATGTAAAAGCTTCTTGTGTGTCTAGGTCACAAATGTCGAACTCATATTGTTGTCTGCCCACTTATTTGGAATATTGAATTAAATACATACTGTCCGAGGGCGTAAAATTGATAATTTTAAATTAACTGGTCACTGCCCCCTTAAGGCAAAACATGATTTCTTGAATTTGCCATTTCTGTCATTTGTTACATTTCAATGTTGACGTAAACATTTATCGACATTGAAAATACCATTTCAGGACAGCTGACATGTGTCTGATGAATGTTTTGAGCCATTTTAGCAGGGAAGCCTCTCAAGCTGAAAATACAACAACTAAATGGTGAAATTCTGATGTTTGATATCTTGATGATTTTCTGGACGGATTTGACTGTGTTGCACAACGATTAGCCTGGAAAGTGTAGTTGAAAGACATTTCTTTGAATATGTGTTAAATGTAGATCTACTTAATAACAGAAATGTCTATTTTGTGTAGATTGACCGCCTTAGTCCGCACAGTTAGGACCGCATTTTTCACTGAATGTCTCTAGTTTACCCGACTCGGCTGTATGTGTCACTTATTCCATTTAAGCTGCTGCTAGCCTGTATCTGGATGGTAGCCACATGGCAAGAATAAGCAGACCAGTAGAAGAACAAGAAATAACATCTCGGTTAGTGTATTTTCACATTGGGCTGAAACTAGTTGGCCCGCGGTGTCGTAAACAGTGACCGGTATGCCTGCACACTTGTTTCAGAGTTACCTTTTCCATTTTTCTGATCAGCTACCCTCCCTATTAGATTCTGAAAGCCTTGAATGACATTGCCCTGCTGTGATCCACCTTAAACCATTGTCTCTCAGTTTACCTTCATTCGACCTTGACCTACATTTTCTGCTAGTTTGACAAATCATTTTACGTATTTCGGTCCGTTTTCGCACCAAATACAGCCACTAAGAAGCCGACCGTGCTTGTGCTACTTCATCAATTTTTCGTACTCATATGAAGCCAATGTACATGTGACCTTGAACTTACATTGACCTACTTTCTATGCTCGATTTACTCCATCCTTTTACATTAAACGTGCACTCTGTGAATGTGGCCTTGTCGCAGCAGTGGGTGTGAAATGGTAGAGCTCTGCTATTGTCTGATAGCTATTATTTTACAGTTTTTAAGTTTATTGACGAGCAATAAACACCAAGTACTGTGCTACTACTGAGGGCCCTTGAAAGAACTTGTATGTCATTGACATTATGAAAATGTTCAAATCTGCCGATAATTTCTCGAAAATATGCACAGTTTTTACTGGTTCAAGGTCACATACATATCTTGCTAATACATGTGAAGCAGCTGTAGTGCTTGCTAAGCAGTGTAATGAAGTGCTCGTATAGTTAGCGCCTCCTTACATAGCAACACATCAGCAGTAACACTGTTGTAGCAAAATGCTGTTTCGACCCAAATCTGACCACTTTCCGAAGCTGTACCACCACCCTTAACATTAATTTGTGACAGCCACTTCTACACAATATACATTTATTATTAGGTTTATTCTGTTTGGAATTGACCACCCTACTAGCAAATGACAGAAAATGTGTAGTGACAAAAGGGGTCTGCATGCTTAAGGTAGCAGTGACCAGTTAGCCGCCAGTTTCGTATAATGGCACCGGTGAAATTTATAAATATTACACTTTCTGCTGATTAAAATTCATTTTAATTGTTTAATTAATTTTGTGTTGTTGTGCTGCTAGCCTGTACCTGGATGGTAGCCACATGGCAAGAATAAGCAGACCAGTAGAAGAACAAGAAATAACATCTCGGTTAGTGTATTTTCACATTGGGCTGAAACTAGTTGGCCCGCGGTGTCGTAAACAGTGACCGGTATGCCTGCACACTTGTTTCAGAGTTACCATTTTTCCATTTTTTTTCTGATCAGCTACCCTCCCCCCTATTTAAGATTTCTAAAGCCTTGAATGACATTGCCCTGCTGTTGATCCACCTTAAACCATTGTCTCTCAGGTTACCTTCATTCGACCTTGAACCTTACTATTTTTTCTGCTTAGTTTACAAATCATTTTTACGTATTTCGGTTTCGGTTCGTTTTCGCACCCCAAAGACAGCACTAAGAGACGACCGTGCTTGTGCTACTTCACCAATTTTTTGGTACTCATATGAAGCCAATGTACATGTGACTTGAACTTACAATTGACCCTACTTACTATGCTCGATTTACTCCATCCTTTTACATTAAACGTGCACTCTGTGATGTGGCCTTGTCGCAGCAGTGGGTGTGAAATGGTAGAGCTCTGCTATTGTCTGATAGCTATTATTTTACAGTTTTTAAGTTTATTGACGAGCAATAAACACCAAGTACTGTGCTACTAGGTGTATTATGTTATCTCTTAGTATGGTCTTGAACCTACTGAGGGCCCTTGAAAGAACTTGTATGTCATTGACATTATGAAAATGTCAAATCTGCCGATAATTTCTCGAAAATAGCACAGTTTTTACTGGTTCAAGGTCACATACATATCTTGCTAATACATGTGAAGCAGCTGTAGTGCTTGCTAAGCAGTGTAATGAAGTGCTCGTATAGTTTAGCGCCTCCTTACATAGCAACACATCAGCAGTAACACTGTTGTACAAAATGCTGTATTTCGACCCCAATCTGACCACTTTCCGAAGCTGTACCACCACCCTTAACATTAATTTGTGACAGCCACTTCTACACAATATACATTTATTATTAGGTTTATTCTGTTTGGAATTGACCACCCTACTAGCAAATGACAGAAAATGTGTAGTGACAAAAGGGGTCTGCATGCTTAAGGTAGCAGTGACCAGTTAGCCGCCAGTTTCGTATAATGGCACCGGTGAAATTTATAAATATTACACTTTCTGCTGATTAAAATTCATTTTAATTGTTAATTTATTTTGTGTAGTTGATTTTGTATTTTATTCAGATTTTACATCGTATTAATTGATGAATGCTCATTCCAGGGCCATCTGACCTGTTCCCATTGATCAGAAATGGGCAAATACGAATTGAGGGTATGTTGTGACAAAAACTGATCAAAACAACAGATTTTTTAGGGAGTTTCAAACAAGAATTTATTTCAGAGAAAACTCATGTATGGGAACTGGTTTGCACCATGATAGTGCATTTGTCTCTGGATGATGATTGAGAACACATACAACATTCAATATGTAGTTCCGCAAGTAGCGTGGCACGGCATGGTTTTAAAGTGAATATTTTACCTCAGAATTGGACAATTTTAAAGAGGCTGCACCAAGATATTTCACATTCCTGCATAGGTAAGGAGCACTAATAGAGCAGCATATTTGTGTTTATGTAAAAGCTTCTTGTGTGTCTAGGTCACAAATGTCGAACTCATATTGCTGTCTGCCCACTTATTTGGAATATTGAATTAAATACATACTGTCCGAGGGCGTGAAATTAATAATTTTAAATTAACTGGTCACTGCCCCCTTAAGGCAAAACATGATTTCTTGAATTTGCCATTTCTGTCATTTGTTACATTTCAATGTTGACGTAAACATTTATCGACATTGAAAATACCATTTCAGTACAGCTGACATGTGTCTGATGAATGTTTTGAGCCATTTTAGCAGGGAAGCCTCTCAAGCTGAAAATACAACAACTAAATGGTGAAATTCTGATGTTTGATATCTTGATGATTTTCTGGACGGATTTGACTGTGTTGCACAACGATTAGCCTGGAAAGTGTAGTTGAAAGACATTTCTTTGAATATGTGTTAAATGTAGATCTACTTAATAACAGAAATGTCTATTTTGTGTAGATTGACCGCCTTAGTCCGCACAGTTAGGACCGCATTTTTCACTGAATGTCTCTAGTTTACCCGACTCGGCTGTATGTGTCACTTATTCCATTTAAGCTGCTGCTAGCCTGTACCTGGATGGTAGCCACATGGCAAGAATAAGCAGACCAGTAGACGAACAAGAAATAACATCTCGGTTAGTGTATTTTTTTCACATTGGGCTGAAACTAGTTGGCCCGCGGTGTCGTAAACAGTGACCGGTATGCCTGCAGACTTGTTTCAGAGTTACTTTTTCCATTTTTCTGATCAGCTACCCTCCCTATTAGATTCTGAAAGCCTTGAATGACATTGCCCTGCTGTGATCCACCTTAAACCATTGTCTCTCAGGTTACCTTCATTCGACCTTGACCTACATTTTCTGCTAGTTTGACAAATCATTTTACGTATTTCGGTCCGTTTCGCACCAAATACAGCCACTAAGCCGACCGTGCTTGTGCTACTTCATCAATTTGTGGTACACATATGAAGCCAATGTACATGTGACCTTGAACTTACATTGACCTACTTTCTATGCTCGATTTACTCCATCCTTTTACATTAAACGTGCACTCTGTGAATGTGGCCTTGTCGCAGCAGTGGGTGTGAAATGGTAGAGCTCTGCTATTGTCTGATAGCTATTATTTTACAGTTTTTAAGTTTATTGACGAGCAATAAACACCAAGTACTGTGCTACTAGGTGTATTATGTATCTCTTAGTATGGTCTTGAACCTACTGAGGGCCCTTGAAAGAACTTGTATGTCATTGACATTATGAAAATGTTCAAATCTGCCGATAATTTCTCGAAAATATGCACAGTTTTTACTGGTTCAAGGTCACATACATATCTTGCTAATACATGTGAAGCAGCTGTAGTGCTTGCTAAGCAGTGTAATGAAGTGCTCGTATAGTTAGCGCCTCCTTACATAGCAACACATCAGCAATAACACTGTTGTAGCAAAATGCTGTTTCGACCCAAATCTGACCACTTTCCGAAGCTGTACCACCACCCTTAACATTAATTTGTGACAGCCACTTCTACACAATATACATTTATTATTAGGTTTATTCTGTTTGGAATTGACCACCCTACTAGCAAATGACAGAAAATGTGTAGTGACAAAAGGGGTCTGCATGCTTAAGGTAGCAGTGACCAGTTAGCCGCCAGTTTCGTATAATGGCACCGGTGAAATTTATAAATATTACACTTTCTGCTGATTAAAATTCATTTTAATTGTTAATTTATTTTGTGTAGTTGATTTTGTATTTTATTCAGATTTTACATCGTATTAATTGATGAATGCTCATTCCAGGGCCATCTGACCTGTTCTCATTGATCAGAAATGGGCAAATACGAATTGAGGGTATGTTGTGACAAAAACTAATCAAAACAACAGATTTTTCTGGGAGTTTCAAACAAGAATTTATTTCAGAGAAAACTCATGGATGGGAACTGGTTTGCACCATGATAGTGCATTTGCCTCTGGATGATGATTGAGAACACATACATCATTCAATATGTAGTTCCGCAAATAGCGTGGCACGACATGGTTTTAAAGTGAATATTTTACCTCAGAATTGGACAATTTTAAAGAGGCTGCACCAAGATATTTCACATTCCTGCATAGGTAAGGAGCACTAATAGAGCAGCATATTTGTGTTTATGTAAAAGCTTCTTGTGTGTCTAGGTCACAAATGTCGAACTCATATTGCTGTCTGCCCACTTATTTGGAATATTGGATTAAATACATACTGTCCGAGGGCGTGAAATTGATAATTTTAAATTAACTGGTCACTGCCCCCAAAACGTAACAAGGCCCATGCTATATTTACATATACATGTGACATATACAAGAACATGATTAACCCTTATACTGCTGAATTATATTTTTTCATCTGTTGTTTATTTTCAATTTTCCATTTTTCTCTTCAAAAATAAGATATCCGTGTATTAAGAAATAATGCAACATATGAAGCAACAGCAGACGACAATTTTCGTACCCAGCTTTCTAATTTCTAAGGGTTAAGCAGAAATCACGACCAGTATGAAATATGAAACTCTATATGAGTACAATATACATGTTTATTACATTTCAAGCTATTATATACATTGCTTTATGTGTGAGAGAAAAAGCGCCCCCGAAATATTATACAATGCATTTCTGTTGTATAGAAATGTAATAAATTGGATATTCCATCCGACGTGTTTGAATAGCTTGAACTAATATACTGGTGTACGCAAACAACTCGTTCGCTTAGCTTACTCGTTATTTACGCGGAAGTAGATGTACTCGTTAAAGGTGCATGCCCACTCAGTAGGCACAAAATATTCTTTATATCACATAGACATCATCTAAGACATTTTCTGGCAAAAAAACATTCATTCACCATTACCCCACGTAATGATTGGCATTATTATACATTTTATATCGGACGTAAAATTCCAAACCGATATCAGGGGCGATAACCGTGCTTCCATAAAATGTTAATGGACATTACTATTTATTCTCTGTATTTATTGTTGATGTACACTGATCATACTTTATAATCTGTCTAAAATATTATTTTGTTCAGGTGACGCATTTAATTAGTATAAATAATAGCCTGATACTACCGCGCGACACTATCAGTAAAATAAATATTACTAAATGATTATATCTGTATAGCGGGCACTCATACTTTTTAGAACTGGTGGAATAACCGACATTTTGCACGAAATCATCATCCGTACATGAGTACGGTACGCAAACTGTAAAACCTTACTTGAACAGCTCACAAGTAAGTATTCAATATCAATCGACATAATGTTGATCGTATCGACTAAACATTCTCCTTTAAAATTAGATTTTATAGAAAATGATACAAATAGTTTATTCATATAGTTCTGCGGTTTTATTTGTCGTTGAGTACATATATGTAACGAAGTTGTGATATGGATCATAGAACACTGACTAACAGAAGTTGTGTCTCGAATCCAAGATGGCCGTCATCGACCATGTTTGAACAAAAAACATTTGAATCCGTGTTTTCATACTATTTGTCGTAGATACTATTATAAAACATATGTTCCATCTGAAGACAGTGTTAACCTGAAATAATTGAAGTGAGGCATATAATATTATCCCGTCAACACAGCGTGTTTGTGCCGTGAAACACGGTTCCGTGAAACATTTTTGATATCCTGTCAATACGACCTAATCACTGCGTATGAATATGTGCGGTTAGATTCTCCGATTTTGAGGATGCGGCTGGGGTAACGTTTTTGCGTAAAATAACGTTTTTGCATTTTAAAGTTTTTTTAAAAAATCCATGATGGCTGTCATCAGTCATTCGGAAAATAAAGGAATTGTAGAACCATTTTTCATAAAGAAATGAAATGCTATTGTATTGTGTACATGTACTTTCTACATCACGTTTAGAATGTATTTGAATATAATCATAAAATAACACACACAATTTATGAAAACAACATTTAATGCCATCTGAAGTTCATACTAGCCACCGAAAATGTGTATGTGATTCAAGTCTACTTACCAACTACACGCTACCCTATAAGCTAGTATAAGGAATATGTCTATCAAATACAAGAACTATGTTCTAAATTCTCATCTGACGGTCAAGTAATTATAATGGGCGACTTCAACTGCTCAATGTCACAGTCCGAATGCACCGTAAACAATATGAACAAACAGTGTGGCACGCGCCTAAGGTACCTGTGTAGTGCATTAAGACATCGCTACATGTGTGCAGTGACTATGCTCGATATATGCAATATTCCAAGGTATTCATTTATGCCATACACCGATGACAAGCCTAGCTTCATTGACCATATCTGTGTTCATGAATCCCTTATAGCTGATGTGATGCAGTGTAGCATTGGCGATGATGCACCTCTGAATATATCGCGGCACTGTCCTGACAAGCCTAGCTTCATTGACCATATCTGTGTTCATGAATCCCTTATAGCTGATGTGATGCAGTGTAGCATTGGCGATGATGCACCTCTGAATATATCGCGGCACTTTCCTGTCTTTATTCGACTACGAGTCGACGTTCAATCAGACAGTGTCGATGTACCGGAGAGTTTTGCGAAAATTGCGCTTAGTTGGACTACTTTGAGAGAACGCGATGCTTCAGTTTTAAGTTTTTTATTTCCATACATAGTCATATACAAACAATAAATGAGCTACAAGCAATTTAACAACATGAATTTATAGGTTACACTCCTTGTTTGCAATCAACTATGAGTACATGTATTGTAAATACTTATAGATTATAACGTATTGTTCATACATGGTTAGGTTGGATTTATTTAAGAATGTTATTTAGATGAGAGAATAGAGTTGAAAATGAGATATGTTGAAATAGGTTTAGTGAATAATAATTGAGCAACACATCACGATACAATACTATTACGGTATATGCTGTTATACCTAACTGTAATATTTGTATGTATAATCAGAAGGTTCGTGTATCTCTAAATGAGTGTTAGTCTAATTGGATAACATTCCATTTTCGTTCATGAACTATGAGCTTATTTCTATTCATTGCAATTTCTTTTTCAATATTTTGTGTTGCCTTTAGGTAAGACATAAACTCTGGAAATTTAGTTCCGTGTTTCGTAATTTACATGTATATATAAAGTATTTTCCTAGTATGATACAAAAGTTGAAAAACTTGTTGTCTTGCTCATATTGCCCGAAGCAAACAGTGTGCCAATCAAAATTACATACAATATTATTATTGTTTAAAAAGGTATTCAGCTGTGACCAAAAATGTTGGCTTATAGTGCATTCCCAAAAACGGTGCTTATTTGTTTCTGGAGCCATGGCGCAAAAATCACACAAATTGGAGCTGACAATGTTACACTTAAGTAAATAATCGTTTGTAGCAACAATTCTCATCAAAAATTTGTACTGAAAATTCCTAAGTTTAGAACTTATAATGTTTGTAAAATGATTTGTGTAGACTATCTTCCAATTTATATTTTTATCCGCGAATTCGTCATCCCATTTTGTCTTGGCTTTATGCATAACCGGTTTCTGTTGATTAAGAAACATGTTATATAACTTCTTATTACATTGGGTCGTGGTTTTTATTTGTTCTATTAATAGTATCTTTGTATTAATCGTGTTTATTCTTTCATTTTTAATTCGTGTTCTCCAGTCTTGAAGAATGCACGAAATCAGTTTGAAGAATTTTAGGTAATCGTTATTACTAACATCAAATAGTTCTTTTATTTTTGTAAAATTGAAGAATGATGTAGTTCTATAATCGTATAGTTGTTCTATATATTTAATCCCCTTATTAGCCCATTCCTTGTAGTAAAACATTCTTCCATTACCTTTTATTTTCGAATTGTTCCATAAAATTTGCTTTGATATTGTTTCTGGATTTTTTATCAAATGTTTTACGTCTGTTTGGTTTACATTTCCTTCAAATATATGTACACCACCAAAAGGCTTCAAATAATTTAAATATAGTACTTTCCATTTTCCGTGATTTTCAGTTTCTGCAAGTCGTTTGACCCATGTAGCCTTTAGTGCATCAATAAACGATTCTAATACAATCATTTTTAGCCCGCCTTCTTCGAACGTTTTAACAATAATTTTTCTACTAATTTTATCAGGCTTTGAATCCCAGAGAAAATCAAACATAATGCGTATAATTTGCTTTAAAGTCTCCTGCTCTGGATTGTCTAGAACTGTTAATGGGAATATTAATTTTGGAAATGCAAAACTTTTAATGACAGTTATTTTACCTTGTATGGTGAGCTTTCTTTTTTTCCATTTGCCTAAACATTGCTGAAATTCCTTTATTTTAGGATCTATGTTTAAACTATGCACTTTATTTTTATCATTGCAAAAATATATCCCTAAAGTTTTGGCCACATCTGCAGTTCATGAAAATGGTTTATCATCACAGTACGTAATTGTAGAGTTCTTCGTCGAACCTGTTCTAAACAATATTGACTTAGAATAGTTTAAACGTAAACCTGAAATGTTTCCAAAATTATCTATTGTACTAATTAATATTTCGAGAGATTGTCTGGACCCATCCGTGCAAAATGTAGCATCATGTAAAATGTAGAACGCGATTCTTACAGATTTACATTGTCCAATCAGCTTCGTGGAGTTAGTTTGAACTACAATGACGTGAATAAGACATATGACACTATCATTAAATGTATACAGCAGTCAGCAGAATCGTGCCTTGCTAAACGGGTATACAAGCCATACCTTAAACCTTATTGGAATAGTGAGTTACATAAAATTAACAGACAAAAGCGCGCTGTGTGGATATATAAAGGCCGGCCCCGGAACTGCGACTCACCGTCATATCGTGAATACAAAGACGCTAAGCGAAAATTTCGACAAAAAATGAGACGAAAATGAAAAACTCGATTCACTAGCAGATATGGATCACAATTCATTTTGGAAGGTTGTCAATGCCAAACGCTGGAGCAAATATGGGCCTCCTACTAAGGGGCTAAAATTTGAATCGTCCTTTGTAAGGGACCCTGTAAAGGTCACCGCTGGTTGGAGATGCTATTTTGCTAACATTTACAAATTCATGGAAAATCCGGATTCGATGACAAACTTATGATTAATTCGAAAGTAGCGGACCTACTCGAGAAAAACGTGGAAGAGGTTCATTCCGACAACTGTATCATAGTCCATACGATTACGGAAGAATATTTACAGCGGGCGATTTCGTCGTTGCCCCTCCATATGGCTGGTTGTTTATACGATATCGTATATGAACAGATAGAATATGGCGGCACAATTCTTAAAGCCACTATATTCAAATTATTTAACAGTATACTTGAACACGAATGTGTTCCAATCGGATTTAAACAGGGCCGTATAATTCCTCTGCATAAAGGACACAACAAATCCTTAACCGATCCAAATAACTACCGTGCTATATCGCTTATGCCAGTTATTGCAAAATTGTTTGAGAAAGTTATTGAGTTGCGCTTCAATGACTCTGGTATTGTTGATAAAATACATCCACTACAACATGGTTTTCGACGGTCAAAAAACTCTAAAATGGTGTCATTTATTCTCCAGGAGAGTGTCCAGTACTGCGATGAACGTGGTAATGATCTTTATGCGTGTTTCATGGACGCAGAAAAAGCATTCGATCGTGTTTGGATAAATGGTTTAGTATACAAATTAAAGGTAAATACCTTAGAATAATATCACATATCTACAATGGCATGTCAAGTTGTGTCTTCTACGATGGCCACATATCAGACTTGGTACGAATAGAACAGGGTACGAGACAAGGTGGAATCACGTCACCTTTTTTCTACAACGTATTTTTGAATGACCTGCTCGAGTTACTTGATGAAAGCGGATGTGGTTTGACAATTGGCGATCAATACTTCTCTGCACCCACTTAGGCAGATGATATTGTGCTATTGGCAACTACTAAACACGGCATTGACCACATGCTTGAGATATGCAAGTAGTTTAGCCTGAAGTGGAGATTCGGATATAACACGAACACGTGTAAAGTGGTTGTCTTTAACGAGTCGAAACGTAATTTTGACAAACACAGTATACAGTGGAGATACGGTTCATCAGTGATTGAAGACGTCCCTTCATACACGCATCTTGGTTTACTGCAGACAAAACAACTGATGTCCCCAGGTGATATTGACATAGTCGTGAACAATGTACGCGCTACATGTCTGGGTTTGTCCAACGTCGGTGTCCATTCGAATGGCCTGAACCCGCTTACAGCATTGAAACTTTACAAGTCTATAGTTTTATCACGTGCATCTTTCGGATGTGAACTATAGAACGGTATGAGCGCCAATAGTCTTGAGACCATACATCACTTTTGTTTAAAGTATATGCAAGGCTTCAGAAAACGCACGAGAACTGACGCATGCTGGGAAAGACATCCCTTGAAGCATACATCGACCTGCAGAAACTAAATTCCTTGTTTAGTTTATGCAGCTCAGATGCATGGTACACTGTCCGGTATATGTTTGTGCATCGTCTCTACCAGTATCGCCTGCACTGCAGTGTGGTTAATAGAGGCTTTATTCCTGACGTCACGCGGATTCTACACAAATACGGACTAATGGACCATCTGGACACATTTGTGCAAAATAGTGTATTTCCGTCAAAATATGTTTGGAAGTCAATCTGTAAAAGGGCCATTTATCAAGCGGAAAGTCAGTCGTGGCGTGATCGAATGACAGCGATCGAGTAGTGCAAGCTGAACTCTCTCCATCTAACATCTGGAAAGCTGCACTACGAATGCCTGAACTGCTCGCTGTTTCGTACCACTTGGCCAGACTATGCGCACTTACAAGAAGTACTTGGTACGATGAGATCATATGTCCGAGATGTTGATCAGCTTGTGAAAATGAACTAAAACCTCTTATCTCTGATTGTGACTATATAGCTGTCCGTGCTGTAATCTGGCAATTTTGGCGTGATATTCGCCAAAAGTTTGGAAATGACGTAAATTATTACCTTAAAGATCGTGATATTGATAATTTAATTGTTGTCATGTTTGGTGGTGATTCCGAAGAGACAACACGAAAAGTATGAGGTTATGACGGTGGCATAGACAATGAAATACGTTATCACCTCTTCATTTCGTTTCGTGCCAATTTAGCGACTAACTTATATAAATAGCACGGGGCGAACATTCATCAAGTGATAACTTAATGTTATTCTGTTCTTATTGTCTCCAATCAATATTTTTAAAGAGAATTCAGTTTTCCATTTTTTCTCTACTTACACATGTATCTGATATGTGATGCATTTTGAGACAGTTGGGCTAATCGATGTTGACCAGTGGAGTTTCAGATCGGGCTAGCGCGCGCTAGTCAGCTCTGGAGCATCTCTGTTCATATAATCCTTTGGGTCAACTTCCTTGGGACGCATCGCATACGTAATGTAATATGCTACTTTCAAATGTCAATCTTTTGTATATATTTATCTTGCTTTATTATGTACAATGTAGATACGTTCTCATGTGAATCTCCATTAAATGGAGGAAATAAAGATCACACACGCCATGATGACAAAGATTGCAAATAGACGCACTTGTTACTCATATTGTCCGAAATGGACGCACTTGTAATTCAAATTGTCCGAAATGTACGCACTTGTAATTCAAATTGTCCGAAATGTATGCACTTGTAATTCAAATTGTCCGAAATGGACGCACTTGTAATTCAAATTGTCCGAAATCAAATTTTCCGAAATGGACACACTTGTAATTCAAAAGACCTCTGTAGCCTATTTCACCAACATTGCAAAGTATACTTATCTGGAAAAGTATACTTTGAGGAAGAAATTTTCAATTTAAGAATACATTTATCAATTTTCATAATATACTTTGAGGGTGTAATCAATTATTTTTCCCGAAATGTATTATTTCATATAGAACAACCGACTGCATATATTTGATGAATATTTGTAGAATTATTATACTGAATTTATTACGTTATCACAGCCAAAATGACTGTAATAATGTAATAAATTCAGTATAATGAAAAATAATAAATGTATCCAATATCGGGGCAATTATATATGTACTTGTCGCTAAGCATGTGAATTCTGAATACGGATAACCAATATCGGCCAGATGTCGGCGCGTTGCAAATTATTACGCATTTAATATGTTTACATTTTCATTTGATTTGGGCTTTAATTTCCCACATCAGACAAATATCTGGTCCAAACAAGAAACTATAATTGGGAAATTTCTGGAATATAACCTAGCTTATTTGTTTGACTCATATCTGCCCGATATTTGACAGATATGTATTAGTATTTAAATTATATATATCTCCATCGAAGTGCGACATACATTAGTCCAATACAAGACTATATAGTATTCTCACACTATTTAATTATCCCAAAAAGAGCATTTGATAATCTATACATTGAATTATACATTCAATATAAAAAACAATTTTGATCTTATAACGGCCCAATATTTTTATTTTAATATGTAATAACATGTATGTATATAAATAAATACTGTTTATTTAACAAGGTGAACTGATTATCGTGAAATAATGCACGAGTGATTGCGTCCTTACGCGTAACAAAACAGGTGAGCGTAGCCAACCGAGTTTGTTTAGCGGTAGGACCAAATCACGAGGGCATTATTTCAAGATAATCAGCAGCTCACCAGGTAAAATAAACATGTTCATACATTTCACACATGATCCTTCATAAAAACAAAGCGAATCAAGCGTAAAATATAGCCAAGAGATATGCGACTGTCTCGCGATTCAGAGGGTGTGTCCGAGAACATGATTTGATTGATTGAAGGAAACACATCATTGCGACGTTACTGACGTCCTTTCTCCATATATGGTAAGCAGGAAAGTGGTGTAAACTGCTACTGCCTAGTGGTGTAATTCACCGTTAGATTTCTGTAAACCATGGCTGAAATGTAAGAAACGTTCTTAATACACTGCATAAACAATGCGTTTAATGAAATTTCCTTAAACTTCAACGTCACTTAATGTTGGAGTTGCAACTTTCCCATTACATTTAATTGAACAAAAAGTTTAAATAGTGTTGTAAATACGTGAGTATGTTATATTTGGAATTTCAGCAAAAAGCGTGATCTTCACTCTAAAGTAAAAAATGTATGTTACATTTACATCGTCTTTAATTGGTATTATATTTCAACATTAATCGGCACATTAAATTTCATAGAACATTGAATCTTTGTATAAATACTTAACATTTAATGATCAGTAAAGCCCATCTATCATGTAAAAAATAATATCACAACCAATGCGGCCTTTGAGTAGATTTAATTCTGATTTACTTCGAAGACAACTTGATGTTTATAATTTAATTGGAAAATAATAATTGTAATTCTTTTTCATCATGTACGAGTAAATTCCACACATTGGATAATAAATAGGCATTTACTAAACCGCACTGTAGGTTAAATGCAAGTAAATGTGAAATTGTATTCCGCACAATTCTCGTCAGTAAATGTGGCGATTTCTTGACAATCAATTTAACAATTCAGGCATTTTATAACAAGTAAAGTTAACATCACGAGGAAATAAGTAGCATAACAAATATGAAATTTACTTATCTGTATATTGGGTGTCTATTGTTTAAGTGCAATATAAGTGGTTCAGTATTTACTTCAGTTGTAAACCGCACCAGTCATAGCAGCGTCAATGCGCATTATTATATGACTAAGTATTTCAGTCATTCTCATTGGCCGAAACACGACCACGTGAGTATATACAAATTTAATGTAGACCTCTGAACGGTTTGTTTACACGAATAAGCACTCTCGGACCGCGAGGCCGGTCCGAGATGTGTTTATTCATGTAAACAAACCTATGGTTCACCTCCTTAGAGCGCATGCGTACATTTTTTTGGGGGGCCCTAAAATTTAAAAAAATTACTTTTCAAATAATTATTGAAAATTGTGTGAAACCCAAAAAAAAGTGAACAAATTTTTTTTCGGCCGGATATTTTGAAAAAAATATTGGCGTTCGGCGTCGGTGAAGATCACTTTTCTCAGGTCCGTAAATCTCATGTACACCTCCTCAAAAGACAATAATTGTCTATTGACTCGTACAGTAAACTCTGAGAAATTAAGTAAAGAGAAAATATATTTTAATTGACGGACAATTGAGTGTTTTTTTACTTGTCGTATAATTGTACGTATACGGTATGTTGTTCATAATTTACTTTCATAGTAAATATCAGCAAATACAAAGTCAATGCACCAATTTACGTATACATTAAATTCTGATGAAATGATGAATAAATGCAAGTAAATTTGCTATTTCATGATAAATGGTTGCTTTATCGGGATGATATATAAAACAAACAGTTTATTGGTATAACTTGTATTTCCATATCATGATTACACACTATAATTGTACATATATAGAGAAACAAGACGATCATTAAATGTTGTATTAGCTAGTACATGATAGTGTACATCGAACATCTATGAAGAGTAATATAATTCTGCTTATCTATTTTAGAAGATTTCGTCCGTCCGTGAATTTCGGATTTTGATTTGACCCCCAGGTCATAAATTAGCTCCCCCTTTTGGACCGCTCAAGTTTGCGATGGTGCGTCATAGACTTGTCTTTATTAAAAATTGAGCTTGCGGATATGAAGTGGATCATCATAAGAGATAGACATAAATATTGTCTCTGACATCCATGTGGATATGAGGAACGCCTCAACGATCATATACGTGTATGCGCCGTGTTATCATATATTGGCGATTGCCGGTGTGTAACGTGAGTCAAAATTTGTAAAACAAACTGTAACGTGCATTTGAATGGTGTTCTTCAGGGGCCGTCTCACTAAACTTCATACGACTGAAGTGTTCGTAAGTGCAAATTTATGATCGTCTGTAAATTTCGCATTAACAATGTTTTCTTGTAAACAATTATTGGATTTACATTTATTGAGCATGGGCTGCATATGCAGCCCATGCTCAATACATGTAAATCCATCAATTGAAATTTCCAGACGATCTTAAATTTGCACTGACGAACATTTTAGTCGTACGAAGTTTAATGAAATGTGCCCCTGATGGTAAACCAGCAAGACATCTCATCACTGGCATTACCGGGGCCATACATTTAGCTGGGAACACGTATGCGAATTTTACAGGGTACTGATATACGAACACTGGACACAATGTGTTAGGAACAAGGGTCAAATAAATACATGCATTTACGTTTTGTTTTGTTGTGCCCCTACTCCGAATGTGCATGATCGCGTCGTTACAACAACAACAACAATGGCGCGACCACTCGAAAAAGAAAGTATCATTTTATACTTTCCTTCATAGGCAATGGATGTTGATGAAATATGGCGCAGCAAACGCGTATTCGTGAGCTGCATTTAGTGGTCCCGGGAGTTTGGCACATACTTATGTCGTTTTTGCGATCTTCGCAAAAACGACAGAAGTTTGGGCCAAAGTATCGAGACCACCAAATGCAGCTTAACAAGACGCTACGAAAATCCAGCTTACAACAAATTGACGTCAATGAAACAAGTACGTGCTCTTTTCAACGAAAACAAACAACGTCATAATCACTCATTATGTAGCTATGGCATACGGAGCCCCGCAGGGGACATGGATTTTTTTAATTAATTCGTTCCCACGAAATAACCATTCGTTCCCTCAATCTAACAATGCGTTCCCTCGATTTAACACTTCCTTCCCACGATATAAAAATTCGTTCCCACGAATTAACAATTAGTTCCCGTGGGAATGAATTGTTATTTCGTGGGAACGATTTGTTAAATTGAGGGAACGAATTGTTAATTCGTGGGAACGAATTGTTAATTCGTGGGAACGAATTGTTAAATTGAGGGAACGAAGTGTTACTTCGTGGGAACGAACTAATAAAGAAAAATAAGTACACGTTCACTGCGGGGCTTCATAATATATGGCCAGCATGTACACATTTCCTATATTTTACACTGTGTTATAATGTAAATAAACATAGGCCGCTGTACACCAACCTCTGCTACGATGATTTCACTGTGAACAGTATTATACTCACTGACAATACTTTCCTTAACAGTATAGACCCTGATCAGCCAGCAGACTTTTTACAATAAGTTTTATTGAAACAATAAAGACACACATTCACACAATAGTTTACAAAGTAGAAATCAAATTTACCTGTGGATGTCCTGAATAAATCCAATAATGTCCGTTTAATGTCACAATTACAATATATATCCAATAATGAATGATAATTCACAAAATGTCAATGTTACATGCCCACTCTGTAGGCACAAAATCTTCTGTATATATAGAAGCATCATCTGAGACATTTTCTTGCAAAATAAATATTCATTCAACATTAACCCACGTATTGATTGGCATTATTATACATTTTATATCAGACGTAAATTTCCACACCGATATCAAGGGCTATAACCGTGTTTCCTTAAAATTTTAACGTAAATTACTAGTTATTCTCTGCATTTATTTTCTGATGTGCAATGATCACACTTTATAATCTATCGAAAATTTATTTTTTTCAGGTGACGCATATAATTAGAATAAATAATTAAAACATAGCATGCCTCATTTGCATATGAAAATAGCCTGATACTACCGCAAGTCACTATCAGTGTATACAATACAATATAATACACTTACATTTGTGTAGATATATTTTGGGTTACAGCTCTGCCTACCTTAATAATTCAGGCCGTATATATACTTTTGAAATCAAGAATGTTCTCCAAGATTCTCCCAAATTATAGTACATGCATGTTCTATATACAATTTACCAGAACTACCATGACATTTCCAAATATCGAAATTATACTAATAACATCCAGTGACTCATAGGTCATTGACATTATAGTGTTTCCAGAACTTTCCTTGGTGTTTAGCAGTAGAACAAATAAAACAATATAGATGAATGCTAATGAATACATGAAAACAGACAGACACATGTACATGTCAAATATACATCCATGTAGTAACAATGATGTCAAATATACATCCATTGTAACAATGATGTCAAATATACATCCATGTAGTAACAATGATGTCAAATATACATCCATGTAGTAACAATGATGTCAAATATACATCCATGTAGTAACAATGATGTCATAAGAAGCGGCGTTTCATGCCGCGTTTACGCACATGCCAGATTCCATTCGTTTCACAAACACATCATCATGCATTGAAATCTAACAAATTAGCAAATATCGTAACATGTAACACCTCATAAAAAGCTTTGGTCAACTTTTGACGTCAGTTACAGAATATATCGCAGGTTCAGTAAATAATTTTCATGAAAATTGCACGCCTTCATTGGTAAAAAATCACACGGCGGTATCTCCGATAAGTTACATTGCACAATTGAACTTCATATGCACGTTTCAGAAGTATTATATGTAAATAGAAGCTATTGTATTAACACACTCAGTCTGTTTTTGAAGGTCATATAAACATACGTTATCTCGCTGGCGCGATCAAATGGATCCATGCACTTACCAAACCGACCCCTTGTGATCCAATGAGGCTCTTTACCAGCTGGCCTTGCTACATCCGGGTGGGCAACTATTCTCGCGTACAGGTCCGAGGTCCCGCATTTCGGCGCTCCAATTAGGAAGACATACGGCAGGCAGATGGGGGGTGAGTGTATGCCGACATCTCGGGTTGAATACCAACATGGATTCTTATAGTTGGGCAGGAAATGGAACGGGCCCTGAAAGATAGATACTAAATTGTCATATTGAAATAATTACCATCAAGTACATGTACATGCACAATGTACATAGGCGGGGATAACATACAGTCTCTGATAGTTCATCATTTAGTTTAGGGACCCATATATATACTCTTAAATTCCTCCTTGCGAAGATTTGAACAGTTATGTACATGACAACTTACAAGAAATGCACGCACAGTACATACGTGTTCATGATCGCATACAAGAAAGAAAAAATGAGGCATTTGTACAGATAATACACGTGTATTAATGCGGTGATGTCGATAGTTCAAACGTGCATATTTCTTATGTAATATGTGCACTCGTTATGTTGTGTCAAACGTGCATTATCATATGTTCCTTTTGAAATATTTTGAAAGTTCACTATGCATGTTATACTAAAAATATAAACCTATTTTGTACCAACCCGCAATTAGGTACAATTGAGTTCAGAAATACAATACAAATCGACAATTAAACTATTTTCCTTATTTGTTTCACAATTAATTTTCTATGCACATCAGTAGCCTATTTCATCAAAATTGCTAAGTATACTTTTCTAGCAAAGTATACTTTGAGGGAGATATTTTCAATTTTAGGATAAATTTATTAATTTTTATTATACTGAATTTATTACATTATCACAGGCCATTTTGACGGTAATAATGTAAAATATATTGTATAATAATTCTGCATTGTTTTAATCATCAAATATATGCAGTCGTTAGTTCTATATGAAATAATGCATTTCAGGAAAAATAAATGATTACTCCCTGAAAGTATACTTTGCTAGAAAAGCATACTTTGCAATTTTGATGTAATCGGCTACTGAGACACATGGCCTGTAAGCGTTAATCCATTGATTACCTCTTGCATTAGATCGACAGGTTTAACTCCAGGCGTTTTGTCCACAAAGAAACTTGAAGTTTCGGTCCAGTTACGTTCAGGTGTAGTCTTCACGAATGCACTTGCACCTGCGGTCCGATCAGGCTTGTCTGCAGCATTGGCGATAATTTCACTAACGCGTGGACCGTTTGTATAGATAGCCAATATGTATGGTGTATTTGTGGCGGCGATCATAACAAACGTGAGGGTCACAGTGACGAAGATGATATTCCGCATGCACCATGTCTGAAACAGACATCTGGCGGTTACTATAGTCACGGGGCACCGGCTGAGGTCAGAGGCTGGACAAAATGGTAAATATTTTTCATATTGGCGGTCGTCGCGATCGCCAATATAATTGTTTTTTACCATTTTGTAAAATAGATAGAGCGAGATCTGGCTGTGTACTTTATGATATATTTAACTACTGATCAAATATCACACTCGTGTAGCCTGATATTGATCTATTTTCCTTGCTGGAATCATGGCAGGTATATCGTTAATGGGATGGCGAACAGTGCAGAGCATGATCAGACTATGTCGATGCACATGGTGATATACATGTAGATGTACATTTGTGGCAAACCCTTGTACACCCCATTGCTCAAGTCACATATCGATATACGGTGAAACCTCTCTAAACTGGACACCCTTGGAGCTCCCCATAGTGTCCGGCTTAGAGATGTGTCACTGTACATATTTACATTATCGTTACGGTAAGACAATGTCAATTTTATCAACCCGGTATTGTTACTCGTGCACATTCACGCAATATAGCCAGGAGGGAATTTGACAAAACATCACTTTGATGAAATGTATTTTCTTCTTTGATTAAAGTGACTTATTACACTCTTGCAAATTATTTGCACGGGTTTCGCTGTGAGAGAAATCCCGTAATCAACTCCTTACAAATAATACACCGTGAACAGAACACCCGTAATTGCGAGCCTGTTTTCTTAGCAACCACGAGCTACCATGCAAAATGTTTAATTTGTATTACAGTCAAAAGAAAGTTACTTGAAAATTTGGAAAGGGTCTCGACTAATCTAGAATGTTAATGTGATTGAACACATTCCAAACATGCACTCAAATATATCTGGTTCATACAAACAGCTGCGTAATTTTCGCAATAAATTAATATTATTAAATACAAGAAATGAGGAGGGTGACTTTTTAATTTATGAAACAGTACTTACTAGACTAGTCGATTTACGAAAAGGGGCAGATTTTCTTTTTTCATAAAAATATGGAAATTACTTGCTAAGCGTTGCAGATCCTAATGATTCGGCTCGTCACGAACCGGATCGTCGGGATCTACTCTGTTTTGCCATACCACTATACAGTTCTGAAATGTTGAAAGGGTTAAGTAAAGTGTTTGTTATATGTGTGCATGTTGGTGTCGGATTATGGCTTATACCGTTCAGTATTGAATTGTGAAATAGAGTCTTTCTTTTTTTTTGGTCAGTACATAACTTGTGTGGGCGACCGGCGGAGAAAATGGACCTTACGACATTGACAACAATATACTTTACTGACCCGCATGCAATTTTTCCCAGTATGCATAAATCCCATTAGTTTTTACTCAGGGTAGACATACCTCTTCAGAGGTTGCTTGGCGACCAGCGTAATAGTCTGATCGGGAGATACGATGATCACAAAATGTCACAGAGGCCCTTTTTGTCGGCCGGAGATCCACACACACGTTTGTGATTTTGTTTTATTTCTCTTGTACAACCCTGTATTCCAATCCTGTGAATTAATCATTTACGTGAAATTCAAAAAAGCTACACTGAGGATATTTATGACAATTCTTGTATACTATCTCCTTAGTCTATCTTCTTTACCTCCTTTTGCTATGCACTTCTACTCTCTTCTATCGAGCAATATGCTGCTGTTCGACCGATTCATTAGAATATTATACTGCTGCACATATGGACACTAATATATGCACATTAAACGTCAAATGACTTGGAGCAAAATTAAAAAGAATACAAATATTCCAGTGGCTAAGAGATAATGACTTTGATATCTGTTACAAGAAACACATTCTACTATAAATACGGCTAAAGAATGGGAATCAGATTGGGGGGGAGGGGGGGGGGGGGGCTCAGGCATTTTTTTAGCGGTAATCGTATATGTATACTTTTAAATTCAAAATTAACATATACAATACTAAACTATATAGATCTGATTCCGGGTAGAATTCAGGCATTACAGATAGAAATAAATATTAAAGATATAATGTTAATAAATATTTACGGCCCAAATGTAGAAGATAACATTTTGGGAGGGGATGTCAATGATGTACTAAATTATGACCTTGATAAAAGGAGTGGGCGGCAAGAAACAAACAGAAATAATAGAGAAATGATAATTTATATTATGGAAAAATATAATATGGCTGATAGATGGAGGACAAAACATAGAGCACAACAAAGATTTACATGGCAATCCAATTCAAGACCACCGAGTTTATGTAGACTAGATTATTTTTTCATATCAGATAACACAGCAAATAATATTTCTAAATGTGAAATAAATAGCAGCATTAAAACAGATAATTCATTAGTACAATTGAAGATAAATATTAATAATCAGACTAGAGGACCGAAATACTTTAAACTAAATGAACAATGTCAATCAGGAAGCGAATCCAAATGTCTTATGGGAATTAGTCAAGGGAACCATTTGAAATGAAGCAATAAAATATACTGCCAAACACAATGAAAAAGATAAAACAGATAAGAAGAAGCTACAGGATAATAATGCATATTAACATACAAACACCAGAAGAGGTCGAGGAAATAAATAATAACACAACTCGTTTGGAAGAAATTTATAAAAGAAGAGCAAAAAGTATTATGTTTCGATCAAAAGTAAACTGGGTGGAAGGTTGAGAAAATTTAAAAGGAAAATTATTTCGCAATTGAAGGTAAATGGAAAAGACATAACAAACACAGAAGAAATCTTGGTCGAAGAAAAACGATATTATGAAAATCTGTACAAGAAAAAAGATTGTCTGGATTCAAATATAGACTTTTTCCCAGACGATTATATATATATAGTAATAAACTCAATAATGAAGAGAAGCTTAGTTGCGAGGGGTTATTATCAGAAGAGTGTTACAATGCTTTAAAGGAAATGAACAATAATAAAAGTCCAGGTTCAGATGGAATTAAACTTTTTTGGAATGCAATAAAAGTGTATCTAGTTGCATTTATCGTTTGAAAAAGGCGAATTAACCGTTCTCCAAAAACAAAGTATTATAAACCTAGTTCCAAAGAAAGGGAAAGACACAACCAATCTGTCTAATTGGTGACCGATAAGTTTATTAAATGTTGACTTTAATAGATCAATCTCAAACTGGTTTCATTAAAGGTAGATATATAGGGGGAAATATATGGCTTTTATTTGAAACTATTGATCACGTAAACCAAAAAGATATTCCTGGTCTCTCTTTTTTTGCTGATTTTGAAAAGGCTTTTGATAGTATAAGTCATGAATATATACAAAAAGTATTAACATTCCTAACTGTTGGACCCCATATTATTAAATGGATTGAATTATTTTATAACAATATATCCAGTTGTGTAACAAATAATGGATATCTTTCCGATTGTTTTAGTCTAGGAAGAGAAGTCAGACAAGGCTGTCCATTATCCCCAGACTTATGCACTATATCAATATAACTATTGTCACACAGTGTCAGGAAATATATTTCGATAAAGGGAATAGTTATTACTGAAGAGGAAATAAAAAAATACAATTTTCGCAGATGACGTCACGTTTAACGAATCATTAGAAGCACTAATCAATACAATATACAATTTCGGAAATAGTTCGGTCTACACTTAAACTATTCAAAGTCATTAATTTGAGAACAGGTTCCATTAAATATGCTACTACTACATACTGTGATGAAAAAAACAGTTTTATTGGACAGCAGACAGGGCTAAAACATTAGGTATATATTTCTCTAGCAATAAAAACAGAGTCCACCATATATATTTAATCCCAAAAATAAGTGAATTTCAACAATGTCTGGAAGTATGGAAATATAGAAAGCTTACCACTTTAGGAAAGATAACAATTATTAAGAATTTTGCATTTCCTAAACTGGTCTTCCCCTGAACTGTCCTAGATAAACCGAGAAAGGAAACCATAAAATAAATAATTAATATCATGTTTGATTTTCTATGGGATTCTAAACCAGACAAAGTTAGTCGGACAATTATTATTCAAAATATTGAAAGGGTGGACTAAACATGATTGATTTGGCGTTCTTTATTGATGCATTAAAGGCTACATGTGTAAAATGTCTTACTAATTCAAAAACACATGGACAATGGAAAATATTATATTTTGATTTCATGAAACGTTTTGATGGTGTTCATGTTTTTGAAGGGAATTTTAATGTGACTGATGGGGTAAGCTTAATTTAATAGACATTCCAGAGAATATATCAAAACAAATACTATGGAATAATTCGAAACTAAAAGGAAATGGCCGAATGTCTGTCTATAAAGATTGGTATGAACGTGGAATTAAGTATATAGAACAAATATATGATTATAGAACTAATTCAATCTTTGAATTTCATAGAAACAATATCAGTAATAACGATGTTTTTAAATATTACAAGATTGTAACAAGCATAAATACAGATTGGGAGAGACAGATAAAAAAGCGAAGGAATACATGCAATAAACACAAACACACCACTAATAGAAATAATTAAATCTACAAAAGAATGTAACAAAATGCTATATACTATGCTTCTTAATCGTCAAACAAATATTGTTTATAAAGCAAGAACAAAATAGAATGAAGAATTCGTCGATATAAATATTAACCGGAAGGTAGTAAACACACATTATTTACAAAGCACAATAAGTTCTAAACTAAGAAAAAAATTGTAGCAACAATGATTACTTCTAATTTTTGTGACTGTTGTACCATGGACCAGGAAACAAATAAACATATATTCTGGGAATGCAATAAAAGTCAGCATTTCTGGTGACAAGTGGGTATCTTTATAAATTATCATAATGTTACATGCAACCTAGATTGGCATTTAATAAGTTTTGGACAGTATGAACAGAAAAATATATTCTTAAACCTATGCATTATACTGGGAAAACATTTTATATATTTTTGTAAATAAAGGAATACAGAACCAAACTTTTCTGATTTTGAAAGCCATTTAAAAAAAACAAATGATATTGAGAGAGCAATAGCTGTACATAACAAGAGGGCCATGATGGCCCTAATTCGCTCACCTGACCCCATGAACACAAATTTGACCCCAATTTGCCCATTTTTGACCCCGAGGTCACCATTTTAACAACTTTGAAAGAGCTTTGTACATCGACCATTCTTACCAAGTTTCGTCGAAATCCTGCTGGCGGTTCATGAGAAAAATATTTTTTAAGAATTTGTGCTCGTTTTAGACGGCGGCCATGTTGGATTTCAGGCCAACTTAATTTCAACAACTTTGGAAAGGCTTCATTTAGGAACATACAGGTATAGTTTGCTTACAAATCTTTCATAAAATGATGACCTTTTGACCTTTCGTCCGCCATTTTGAATTACATAATCATTCGATTCCGGCAAATATTGCACCAGAGCAATCACCTCATGGATACCTTCAATTGATATATGACATGAGCATATTTCGTCAAAAAGTTTGACCCCAATTTGACCCCACGGGCCACGCCCATTTTTAACCCCGGGGTTACCACATTAACACCTTTGAAAGAGCATTCTACATCGATCATTTCTACCAAGTTTTGTCGAATTTCGGCGGGCGGTTCAAGAGAAGAAGATTTTTTAAGAATTTGTGATATTTTTGACGGTGGCCATCTTGGATTAGCGATGACCTCCATTTTAATAAATCTGAAAAGGCTTATCCATGGACCATAACTTTTAAGTTTGGCTACCATGGACCAAGCGGTTCATGTGAAGAAGAATTTTGAAATCTCTAATAAAAAACGATATTTTGACCTTTCGACGGCCATCTTGGAAGACATAACCATCCTATGTCGACAAAAATACACTAGAGTGATCGCCTAGTTGATACTTTCGATTTGATATATGACATGACCATATTCGACAAAAATAAAATTTTACCCCAATTTGACCCCACGGGCCACGCCCATTTTTGATCCCGGGGTCACCATTTTAACAGCTTTGAAAAACCATTGTATATTGATCATTCCTTCCAAGCTTTGTTGAAATCTAGTTGGCAGTTCTTGAGAAGCATATTTTTTAAGAATTTGTGCTATTTTTAAACTGCGGCCATCTGGGATTAGCGATGACCTCCATTTTAAGAAATCTGAAAAGGCTTCACACATGGACCATAACTGTAAAGTTTTGCCACCATGCGCCAATCGGTTCGTGTGAAGAAGAATTTTGAAATCTCTAATAAAAGAACGACCTTTTGACCTTTCGGTGGCCATCTTGGATGACATGACCATCCAATTTCAACAAAGAATGTACCAGAGCGATCGCCTCTTTGATATAGACATGACCATATTCAAAAATAAAATTTGACCCCAATTTGACTCACGGGCCACGCCCATTTTTGTCATGAATATATACAAAAAAGTATTAACATTCCTAACTTTTGGACCCCATATTATGAAATGGACTGAATTATTTTATAACAATATATCCAGTTGTGTAACACATAATGGATATCTTTCCGAGTTTTTAGTCTACACCCACTTTTAGCAACGCCCATTTTTGACCCCGGGGTCACCATTTTAACAAATTTGAAAGAGCATTGTACATCGATCATTCCTACCAAGTTTCGTCAAAATCCGGCTAGCGGTTCATGAGAAGAAGATGTTTTAAGATGTTATGCTATTTTTAGACGGCGGCCATCTTGGATTAGCGATGACCTCTATTTTAACAAATCTGAAAAGGCTTCACCCATGGACCATAACTTTTAAGTTCATGTGAAGATGAATTTTTAAATCTCTAATAAAAGAACGACCTTTTGACCTTTTGGCGGCCATCTTGGAAGACTTAACCATCCGATATCGACAAAACATGCATCAGAGTGATCGCCTCGTTGATACCTTCGATTTGATATATGACCTGACCATTTTGACTCCGGGGTCACCATTTTAACAACTTTGAAAGAGCATTGTACATCGATCATTCCTACCAAGTTTTGTTGAAATCCAGTTGGCGGTTGGATTAGCGATGACCTCCATTTTAACAAATCTGAAAAGGCTTCACCCATGGACCATAACTTTTAACCATCCGATTTCGACAAAAAAATGCACCAGAGTGATCGCCTCGTTGATACCTTCGATTTGATATATGACATGACCATATTCGGTCAAAAATAAAATTTGACCCCAATTTGACCCCACGTGCAACGCCCATTTTTGACCCCGGGGTCACCATCTTATCAACTTTGAAAGAGCAGTGTACATCGATCATTTCTACCAAGTTGTGTCGAAATCCGGTTGGCGGTTCTTGAGAAGAAGATTTTTGAAGAATTTGTGCTATTTGTAGACGGCGGCCATCTTGGATTAAGTAATGACGTCATTTTAACAATTTTGTAATCCCCCTACCTAAGGACCATGACCATGAAGTTTGGTGACTATAGGCCCAATGGTTACCGAGAAGAAATGTTCGGACGGATGGACGGTCCGGACGGACGGACGGACGGACGGACCTATTGAATTTAAATTATGTTTATACATGACTATATCTGGAAAGAAAAACTACAAAATCAGAAACAGTACTTACATTGAAATATATTTTCAAATTTAATGTGCTTAATAATGTGGAATAGACAGTAGTTAAATTGGCTCCTAAGATGCGATATCACCATTTAGTTATTGCTTTACGTGGATGGCAGAAATTACTCCACCATGCCACACTTACCTTTCGTAAGACTTTATGTGTCATGTTCTTCAATTTACCACCCTAGCACATACACGGGTGGTCGACAGCTCGATGCACCGATGTCCGCCAGTCACAGGAACCGGCAATTACATGCACAGGAGCCCGTTTCACTAAGCTTCGTACGATTCAAATTTTCGTAGGTGCAAATTCAGGATCGTCTGGAATTTCAATTGATGTATTTACATTTATTGAGAATAGGCTGCATATGCGTACACACTTAGCCATTATTTTGCGTCAAAAAGTTTGTACAAACTTCTTCATCATGATATAACTTTAATATTACTTGACGGATCGCTTCACTATTTGGTCACTTGATATATGTGCGCATTTGGAACACACTCATGCTGCCATTAACATGACATTGAGCTTGTTACCTGCACATCTTTTTGCGGAAACCCTTACCCATTTTTTTGCGTAACAAAATGTACAGGTTTCTACATCGTGATATAACTTTAATATTACCTAAAGAATTGCTTCAAATTTTGAACACTTGATACATGTGATAATTCGGAACATCTCATGCCGCCATGGACATGACCTTGACCTTCTTTATCTTCCCATGTTTGCGTCAAAACAATTTGTACAGGTTTCTTCATCATGATACAACTTTAATATTACTCGATATATTGCTTTAATATGTGGACACTTGATACATGTGAGCCCCCATTAGTATGACCTTGACCTTTTGTACCTTCACATGTTTGCGAAAACATTTACAAGTACAAGTTTCTTCATCATCGTATACTTGCTGGACCGCTTCAATAGTTGGACACTGGATACATGTAAGCATTTGGAACACACTCATACCGCCATTAATATTACCATGATCAATAGCCGATTTCATCAAAATTGCAAAGCATACTTTTCTAGCAAAGTATACTTTAGGGAGTAATCATTTATTTTTCCCGAAATGCATTATTTCATATAGAACTAACGACTGCATATATTTGATGATCAAAAGTATGCAGAATTATTATATTGAATTTATTACATTATCATAGCCAAAATGGCTGTGATAATGTAATAACTTTAGTATAATACAAATTAATAAATTTATCTTTAAATTTAAAATGTCTCCCTCAAAGTATACTTTGCTAGATAAGTATACTTTGCAGTGTTGGTGAAATAGGCTACTGTTTGAACTTCACATGATTGTGGAATCACTTACCCATTTTTTTATGTCAGAAAGTTTCTTAAACCATGCCATTTTCGTGATTTAAACATGCACTTCTCTTACGGTTTTTGTGATGCTTACGCTTACGCCCATGATCATGTTACGGTCAAATGTCTCGGCAGGCGCGACACCGCTTCCGTGGCGGAATTCTTGTCCATATTCTAAATAGAACTAGCAGTACAGGGGCTAACTTTGGACAGGCAGAAATTAGAAGAATAATATTTTCAACTCTAGGTTCGATGCTTCGACCAGTATGCAGCAAGTACTGACAGTGTGCATTAATACTACTAAGTATGCGAACACAAATGTATGATAGTGTTATTGTTTATCATACATAAAAAACAAAAATATTTCGCTAAGGTTGAGCGACCGCCCGGCCACAATATCGGGCGGTCGCTCAACCTTAGCGATACCCAAGGCCGGTAGATATAATTGGGGTTCTATATTTGGTTTGGAAACTGGCGGCAGATACGTGAAGGCGGAACAATAAACTGTAAATACAATATTTACCAAGATAATTTATATCGAACATGTACACAAGTGATCAATATGGCGTCGGGAAAATAAAGTGTTGATCAATTCAAGAAAACGGATTTTGGAATGGATCTCCAGCGATATATGCGACACAAATGAATATTTGATGTCGCACAATTGTAACCCCAAACATTACCTGTAAATACAATATTTCCCAAGATAATTTATATCGAACATGTACACAAGTGATCAATATGGCGCCTCTTTGCGAAAATGTCGTCCCGACTTTCATATTATACATACATGCACATGCACCAATAACAATAATAAGATGGTAATTACATATACATAGATATGTATATATGTATCCTTAATGAAATGAAATGGCTGGCATCTGAAAAATAACAAGATGACATGAAATACGAAAATGTGTTGCTATAGTGTGTCACGTTGGTCAAATGGTTGGCATCCGAAAAATAACAAGAGGGCAGGAAACACGAACATTTGTTGGTTGATTTGATTTAAGCATATTTTATTGCTCTGTTACAATTTACATTATTTCCACGATACACAATATACTGTTAAAGAGAGCAAACGGGTTGGGCTACAAGTTTGTTATAGTGTGTCACGTTGGTGACTGCATACGGATGAAATAAAATCCGACATAAACATGAAAGAACAAACAAATATAACCCTCTCAATATTACCACCTCGTCAGCTCCAGTTACCATCATGATGATAAATGGTACCGTGAACACAATCGACATGTGTCGGTTGATAAACTGATCCAATCAGATTGTGTCAGGAATATCAAGTTTCAAACTATTTCAACATTTGTGGTGCTTCAACGCAAATACCAGAGACCTGGTGCTTGAAAAACATGTGTCAGTGCCTAAGCACACCCTGGAGCTCTCGTTTAGCAATAAAGGTGGGATACAACCACCTCCTGCCTATATAGATGTACACAACCATATGTAGCTTTGGTACACATTAGGGTGATAAGGTTAAAACTATACATTCCTTAAATTCCTGAGGCCACATAGTGCCAAACTCGAGTTTCTCCCACAGGATGACTGTTTGCTACCCTTGTCGCATATCTCTACACTCGACGTTGATCATTGTCAAATCCGGATTGTCGCGTTTGGGTTATGGTCATCATTTCGTGGTAATTTTCGGTCAACCCCACCTATACCCATATAACCTGTTCCCGCGGGACCGAGAACACACGAGTCTGGGCTTGCGGCATTACATAGTCTCAGCTAGTGATCCATGCTGGTTGCTTTGTTAGACGCCGAGGTCTTCCAGTAGAGGGAACGGCTTCATCGTGATTCCTCGAAGGTGGAGGAAGAGTCACGGGTGTAGTCTCGGTGGTCTTCTCTTTCCGCGGAAGTGATCGAGGCAGCACGCCACGCTCTCCATGTTTCCTCCGCATGGGAATCAGATACGGCCGAATAGGCTCTTGATCAGGTGGCAGATGTACCATTGAAACATCCTCCTCGGCCACTGATCGCCGACTGCTAGAGATACGCGGTGAGGTGGGTGGCTGTACATCCGCTAGCATGGACTCCTGCCGATCATCCTCGATAGTGGATGCCATACACATGAAGGGCAAGAGGAGATTGCGGTGCAACGTCATTGCCTTCCGTGCTCGCGTCTGATCCGGTACTACCTCGTATACAGGCATCCCCGGAATGGGTTGGCGCTTTACAACGTACGGCTGTCGTGCAAGCTTCTGTTTCCCGCGGATGCCGACATTACGTACGAGTACTCGGTCGCCCGGATGGAGAAGTGAGTTCCGCACCGTCTTGTCGTAGACCTGCTTCTGCCGCTGTGAACTTTTCTTGGCTTCCGCCTTGGCTTTAGTATACGCCTTCTCCAACCGGTCTGTTAGTTTTCTAACATACTCATTACGCGCTTCGATGTCGTCGGGCTTGATTCCAAGGAAGGCATCAATGGCTAGACGTGGGTGTCTCCCGAACATTGCATAGTAAGGGGAGTATCCTGTACTGTCATGTTGGGTGCAATTGTATGCATGTACCAATTTCGGTACATGCGCAAAAATGTTCTCGACACCACCCTTTGATCGTTCCAAGGATAGATAGTCCACACATACAAGCTCCAGGGGTGCCGATGACGTGATGCTGACCAGTTTTGCACACTTTGTAGGGGCCGTCTTCCGGAGGATGCACCGATTGCAACTCCTGACCTTGTCCCTGACAAAGGCTTCCATCCCGGGCCAGTATAATCTCTGCTTGAACAGTGATATGGTACGATCGCGCCACTGATGTCCTAAGTCATCATGAAGAGCCTTGAACACTTCGTCATGCAAAATGTCAGGCAAAATTAGTTGCCTGATTTCCTGGTCTTGGAATGTTGCCTTCTTGTAGAGGACGTCGTTGAAGAGGATGAACTGATCCCAGTTCTTCAGGTATCGCCTATCAATAGCCCCAGTGTCGACACGCGTAGCGGACAGTCGATATCACCGCTCTTCATAGCTGCGATGATGTGATGAATCTGGTGATCAGCTGATTGTACCTCTCTCCAGTCGTTGTCAAACAGCGAGTATGCGTTCAGGAGCTCCGTGGGTGGTTATGGAATCCCGATATCGGTCAACTGAGTACTGGCGCCTGAGGGGCCTAGACTGTCAACGTAGGGACAATCCTCCGTTGCTACCACTGATACAGCATGGCAAACAGCCTTCATCACGGGAGTACCAACATCAACAACTGCCTCTGGACGTCGGGACAACCCATCCGCATCGTCATTTTCCTTTCCCGCCCGATAGCTGATGGAGAAGTCGTCGTTGGCCAGCGCGGCTACCCATCTCTGGCATGTGGCATCCAACTTCGCCGTAGTCAAGATGTATGTCAGGGGGTTGTTATCGGTGACGACGAGAAACTTGGTTCCGTAGAGGTAGTCGTGTAGCTTGTCGGTAATCGCCCATTTTCACGCCAGGAACTCGAGTTTGTGGGTGGGATAATTCTTCTCTGATGGTTGGAGGCTTCGACTGGCATAAGCTACTACCCGATCTTTCCCCTCCTGTCGCTTGTATAGTACAGCGCCTAATCCACTGCCGGAGGCGTCGGTGTGTACCATAAATGGGAGGAGGTCATAGTCCGCATATGTCAGGACTGGTGGGTTCGTCAGTTGCTCGACCAGTGTGTCTAACGCTTCCTGTTGGGCCTCTTTCCAGACGAACGACGCTCTGGGTTTCTTACTCTTCGTCGTTGTGGACGTCGGAATCCCAACTAACAGGTCATTCAAAGGCCGAGCGATACTGGCGTAGCCCTTGGTGAAGCGGTGGTAGCAGCCAGTGAACCCCAAGAATCTCCGCACGTCCTTGGCTGACTTCGGTACTGGCCAGTCTTTCACCGCTTCATTCTTGACAGGGTCCGTTCGGATACCTTCTTCAGACACCACGTGCCCTAGGTATACCACCTCTCGTCGGAAGAATTTCCACTTCGACGTCTTGAGCTTTAAGTTGAACTTCCTCAGTTGTGAGAAGTCTGATGAAAAGATCATCGAGATATATGAGGCATTCTTGTAAGTGCATCTTTCCATCAGCCTCTGAAAAGTAGCCGGTGCGTTCCAGAGACCGAATGGCATTCGATTAGCCTCATAAAAGCCAATCGATCCCACCTGGAAAGCAGTCTTCTGTTTGTCCTCTTCCCGGAGTTCAACTTGCCAGTAGCCGCTCTTTAAGTGGAGTTTGGTGAAATACTTGGATCCGGCCAAAAGGTGGAGAGTTTCTTCAATGCGGGGGATCGCATATGCGTCCTTGAGTGTTCGCTGGTTGACCTTCCGGTAATCAATGCAGAACCGTATGCTGCCATCCTTTTTCCGAACAATCACGACGTTTGATGAGGGACTACTTGAATCTTGAATGGCGCCCGCTTTAGGCATCTCCGCCACATGTTCGCGAACTTCCTGTATGAGTCCCGGTGGTACCCTCCTGTGTGGTTCCTTCAAAGCTTTCTCGTCATCCAAGTGTATTTTATATCGAATGACTTATGTGTGACCAAGGTCAGTAGGTCCCTGTGAGAAGATGTCTTTCCACCGGGACATCATCTTGGCCACGGCCTCTTTTTGTCAACTGGTCAATGGTGAGTCCTCCAGATCCACTCCATATGTTGTGGCGCTTGGTGTGGAATCCGTATCCGACATGGTTTGTTGACCGACGTGTACATTTGGTGGATTGGTCGTGCTGGCAACAGGGCAACTGCGGAGAACTATCACTTCTTATAACTCGCATACAATCGACTTGGGGGGTGGGTGGGATAGTGATTGTTCTGGCTGATAAATTGCATACTCGGACGGGTACTCGTGACGTCTTCCCATTGTTCTTCAATGTCACCACCCTTGGGCATGCAGATACGCGTGATGTGTATTCCCGTCGGCATCGTTCAGTCACGGCGCAGTCCACCTGTCTAATTTTCCTGGTGAATCCTGTGATCGTTCTTGTATCCATAGGTTTCAGAGTGAATTTGGAAGTAGTACGCACGATCCCAACGGCGCTCTGTGTGATTGCCTCGAATACCAATGCCCATTGTTCAGGAATATGGCTGATGTCATCGTCCATAGATTTGAACTTGCACATCCTTATCATGTTGGTCCCCACAATGACTGGTACCTGTTCATTAAACTCAGTTCCGGGTACGACCAATAAGGGTATTGGCATGGGCTCATCCTGTAGGAATGGTACAGTGACGTCTACTTCAATATAGCCCAAGTACATTATTTCTTGTCCATTCGCAGCATCCACACGTAATTCTAGTTCGTCTAGACTATGCAGTACCGGGCGAGGCTCCATTTGTTCATAGTACTTGGCGCTTAGTGTACTGACCATGGATCCAGAATCAATGAGGCCTTTTGTATCCCGTCCTTCAATAATAATTGAACGGACATTAGCATCACCAACGATTCTGGTCGTCATGAACTTATATTTAGGGCTTTCTATGTCATTGATGCCCTCCATCTGCCCTACGACAGAGGCATCCATCAGTTTAAAGACCCATCGGGTCGCTTCTGCTGCTGGGTTGGTGCTCTCTCTGGACTCTGTCCTTCTTGTTTCCGGTTGTACTTCCGCCTGAAATAACAGCCTCCAGCTTGATTTCGGGATTTACCCATATCGTCCATTTTCTATTCCATCCTTTCCATCCGACTAAGTAAATCTGCAAACATACTTATATCCTTGTTAAATTGAAGTTCTTGCTGTTGAATTGGTTCGTGATTATCCTTTCCGGCTTCACCATTCTTACTCTCCTTCCTGTTGGTTTCAATTTCACATTCTTCAGAGCGTACCTACTTTCGTAGGATTTCAAAATCTGTTTCCGTTTCAAAATACATGCGGGTGGCATTCCGTAACTCGCTGCTGTTCAGTCCTCTCCAGAATTTGATTCGTAGCATCTCATTCCTCTGTTCCTGTTGAACTCCCTTTCCGGATCGCTTTCTGTAGGATACTTTCCAACCTAAGAACCCATGAGGTCACGGTCTCTTTATCCGTCGGCTTGGAACTGTAGAACTGCTGCAGAACAGATTCCCCACTAACTACGTTTCCGAACACGCTTATCATTTTCTCAATGATCGCATTTGCGGTCGCTTGGGGTCCTAATGGTAGCAATACACGTTTCGCATCGCCTTTAAGGGACAGTCGGATGGCTTGGCTTACTAGGTAGTCAGGGTATGAACTCATTATGCTCTCTACCTCCAAGGTCCATATTTCAAAAGAACACTCGTTCTTGGGCACTGGCTCCATCCCAGAAAAAGATGTTACTGTCGGCTTGACATATATGTTTCCTTGTCCATCCTTATTTCCTACGTACGTGTTGTTACCTAATCGGGTTCCGGTCTGATCTATCTGTATATGTACTGTTGCCAGTTCCTCTTTATTTTGTATCTCTTCCTCTATGGCTTGTGCCAGTCTCGGCTCCGACTCGTAGAGAATCTGCAACCTGTCAGCGGTAGGATTTCTCTCAATATTTCTCTTCATCTCTGCTTCCCAATCCAAAGTCCTCTCCATTCTCAACTGTTCCTCTTGGTCCCTTCCCCGTTGTTCCAATATCAAAGTCTCTTCTTTCTCTATCCTCAAATATTCCCTTCTATCGTATTCTGCCTTCTGCCCCTGCTCCCTTTGAACATGCTCCATACGTAGTCTATCCCGTATCTCCATTCTCAACTGTTCCCCCTGGTCCCTTCTCCGTTGTTCTGTCGTCAACGTCTCCTCTCTCTCTCTCTCCTAATCCGGTATTCCTTTCTCATATCGTCTTCCAATTCCTGCTCTCTCCTGCTTAAGTTGCTCTAGCAGTAGTCTTTTCCATACACAGAGATCCTGTCGATTCTCCTCTGCCGTCAACTTCCTCAATGCCTGTCCACGTTGATCATCCTCCACCTGTCTGTGCTTCTGTTCCGTAGTAAGTAAGCTGACGGTCCTTTTAAAATCTTCTGTCCCGCGCCTACTCTTTGGTTCTGGCCCGCGTTTCTCCTTTTCTAGAAGCCATAGTTTCTCTCGGACCCTTTCTTCAACCTTCATCTCCTCCTGTCTTTGCAAAGCCAATCGTTGCTCTATCCTTATTTCCTCAGGCATACGTGGATCATTGGCATTAGATTCGTCGTTTCGTGTCGTTTCTTCATAGATGTCCGGTCTTCATCCACGGACGTCACTAGAAAACTAGGGGGTTTTACTGCAATCAGTCAATATAACCTTCATGGTGTTTCTGTCTGTCCAATCTTGAACTTCTCTCCAGCCCAACCTCAGTATGACCTTTCTGTCCCATTGATGATCCTGGACCACTGTTGACCCCCTCAGTTGGTAAAGCGGTAGCCCCATCCAAACCCTGCTTTGACTGTATGTCACTACAGATTGGCCTGGATGCTACCTCACTGCACTCCACCTCTCCATCATAACCTGGGCTAAATAATGGCTGGTCTAAATGAGATGTTTCCGAATGACAACTATTTAGCTGACTGTAGGCTGCAAGATCATTACTGCTTGCCCTGTCAATAGTTTTGCCACCTTCGGAAGCCAGGTTACTGCACGTCACCTTATCAAGTTCCTCGAACTTGCTGATAGACCCACATAACCTTCTATCTGTACTGATATATGGCGTTGAGGTGATTCGGTCTTGTGTATGAAACAGGTCCACAAAGTCACCAGGATGATCTACCGTCTGTTGGCTGATACTGGTAGTCTGCTTCTTAGGTTATGTAGCCATTTTCGACGAAGTCCAAGTTGTCAGACCATGCTCGTCATCTACCTCTCTAACATCGATAGCTGCAACAGAGATATCTACTCTCCGTGTGCTGTCCCTACTATCTATCCGGCCTCTCTCCTCTAATCGCATCAGCTCCCTGTTCTTCCGTCTAAGTTCTCGCTCATTCAAACTGGAATCGGTCAAGTGTAATTTCTCCATCCGACTATCTATGTCCTCGACATGTCCAGTCCAGGCTGCCTCCTCTTATTCTACCCTAGCTATCTCATCTCGTAGATTCCGCAGTTCTCGCTCCACAATTTTCGCCATCCTAATATTGCGTTGACTGATAGTCTCCTGCTTGATTAACAAATTAATCTGCTTTCAGACGAAATTCCATCGGCTTTCGGACTAACCCAAAAATAATTCAACCAACTTCCGGCTGAATCGAAAAAATAAATTCAACGGCTCTCGGACTAACCCGAAAATAGTTCAACCCACTTCCGGTTGAATCGAGAAAAAAAAATCAACGGCTCTCGGACTAAACCCGAAAATAATTCAACCCACTTCCGGTTGAAACATGTGCACCTGTCCGGGGCTCGAAACCGGGACCTCTGGTTTACCGTACCATCGCTCTAACCGACTGAGCTAGCCGGGCACGAATACACATTTTCTCCCCACAGTGAGTTACGTACCGTGACATTTACAACATAACATCCGCCCAGCATGAACAGCATGCGAAGGGGTAAACAATTCTCATTTCCGTTCCTTTGTTTATTTTTGTACTTCCGCCAATAGCATACACATGATAAACTTTAATATTTTATGAATTTGTTGTATATTATGGCATGTCAAACGTTGCTATATTACATATCTATTTTATTATTATTGTATGTTTGTTATTGTTATTCAATGTTTCGTTATTGTTATTCAATGTTTCGTTATTGTTATTGAATGTTGCGTTATTGTTATTCTATACTTCGTTATTGTCATTGTATGTTCGATATTCTTATAGTATGTTTGTTATTGTTATTCAATGTTTCGTTATTGTTATTCAATGTTGCGTTATTGTTATTCTATACTTCGTTATTGTCATTGTATGTTCGATATTCTTATTCAATGTTTTGTTATTATTATAGTAATTGAATAACAGAACAGAACAGAACAGAACACAAACTTTATTTATGATCAGTCTCAGACCACACAGTGGTATATGAGCGAGTACGATACGAAGCATATCTTAGTGGGCGTAACATGACGGACGTGATTTACATGTATGTACGATATGGACATAAGGCTGATGAAAGGGACACCAAGACGCTGTCAATAAGCGAATCCCCAGATCAGCCTGGTCTTCCATGCAGTTCGATCAGGGAATACGCTGTGTGTCATTCAGTCACTAAAGTAAACAAGTTGAACGGTTCTAGTATATGCATACTCTGCGAGTGCACGAGTAACTTGTATCTGAAATAAGAGTTTTGCAAATACAATAAGGCTCGTTTCCTCAGCCGACATCTGGATAATAGAATGTGATCGTCATACATGGTGAATGACTTTAACAACCGGACAGTATTAGTGTACTTATTTTACCTGGTCATTGTGAAATATAACTATAAATTCGATAGCCAGCTATTTACTACAATATATATGCCTGCAGTTACTCACACTATTGGACCTCATCAATTCAGGATGATGGATTCTCAGGGAGAAATTCGTTATTATGTTATAGTTTATAAGCAAGTGGGCATATATTAATACATAGATTATAAATAATTACGGCTGCATTCCAATTTCATATCTATTGAACAGAAAAAGAAAAAAAAAGAGAGAGAAAAACATGCTAGAGTTTGCATAGAGTTCTGACTTCTTCCACTCATATTAAAATAATATATTTACTGTGGTGAGACATGGTGTACATATCTACAGATGTAAACATAGCCGTGCAGTAATGTATACTAGCTGTCAATTGACTATGGCACAGCCCATATTTACTCGATCTCCAAATACATATATACGGAGACCGAGACTAGGGCTTGCTAGACGGTAAGATTTTGTGACGTTCTGTCTGAAACCCTCACATTGATAAGCGAAATTCTAAAGCATGCGAGGGTGTACTTAGTCACTAAATATGTCAATAGTTTTGGATTCTAGAATATTTATATTTATACATAGTTATGGTTTATGAATTATTTTCGCGAAATTCGGCAATATTGCCTGATTGTTACCTTAGTGCACAGTGTGTTATTGTCTACAACGTACTGCATGATACATACATGTAGACGACGAACTGTGCAGATACTGGTTAACCTTAATATGCGTTTAATCCCCCATGTATATATGCACAGTGTAGATCCTGGCGAATGTACAGTGTAGATCCTGGCGAAAAGCATGCATATTACATGCATATACTATGGCAATTAAGACGTCGCTTTTATATTAGTATGTCATCATACGTTGTACATGTACATTCATACATAACCATTTTTACTACATATTTTGTCTTTTGACATAACTGAATGGGCACATGTAGTGGGTATATATATACACATTCTATCTGGTATGCTATATATAAACACGTATATTGTCGTCCTGTTAAGAAAATTAATCTACGACAAAAGAGACAGCGTAGTCCCAGATCAGACCGAGCATCCGTGCAGTATGATCGGGGCCTAGGCTTTCTCTCATTTGCTACCCAGGTAGACAACGAAATATGACAACGAAATACTGATGGGATTCTAATCATATTATGTGAGTGCATAATATACAGAATTGCTGAATGCGGTGAGGCAGCCAATATATATTCAGCATATTATATCAGTTTGATTATAAATGAACAGAATAAGGTCCTTGTGGAGTTCCTGTAGGTGCTGTATACATAATCGATGTAAAGACCTTGGTGTTATTGAATTTTTTTTGTTATAACATGTATAAATGCACATAACTTATTAAGTGTATTGTCTGAATGCGAATTGAGTAGTTCTTTGAATTTTATCATATTTGGTCTAAGTTAATAGTAATATTTAATGAATTTCTTTCGTTCAACTGTAAAATGTGGACATTTCGGTAAATAATGGTATTCGTCGCCCATATCATTTAAGATACATTGTGTACACTTCCTTTCGGAATGTTCTATTCCGTTCCATCTGCCAGTTTATATTGGTAGTTTGTGGTTACTAGTTCTAAACCTTACAAGTGTAATGCATTTATTTCGTGGGAGAATTTTAAAATATTCTTCAATCTTAATATTGTTTTTGAATGCAATGTAGTTTTTACCTTTCGATGACCCTCTTGTTTTTATATCCCACTCCTGAATAAATTGGTCGATCAGGGAACGTTTAATGCTAGCCAAATTCACTTTTAAAGTTTTCGTGAAACTTTCCGGCATTTCCGGTGTCACATAATACACTTTTAACAAATGATAGCCATTTAAATTCAGAATGTTCTAGTGTGACTATGTGGTCGTATAATAAACGAGATAATTTCGTATCCTTACCTTGCACAATTCTATTCCAAAAACCTATCATTCTATTTGTTATCGTAATTGAGAGAGGGTAGCGTCCTAATTCAGCACATAACATATATAATGGGGTGCTTTTCCTACTTTTAGTAATATATCTCAAAAAGTCATTATGTTTTTTTTCAATAATATCTATGTTTTCAAAGCCCCACACTTCTGAACCATATGTTAGAATAGGGAGAATTGTATGATCAAACAATTTCAGCTGTAGGTCAATCGGAAGATCTATATTATCTATACGACTGTATAATAAGTGCAAAGCTTTATTTGCTTGTTCAGCAAAATGTTTGCGTGTTTTCAGAAAGCTTCCACTTCTACTAAAATATACGCCTAGATATTTATATTCGTTAATTATGTCGATAGTAGCTGTACCTATTTGGAAGTTGTAATTGCCCTTACTACGACTTCCAAATATGACAATTTTAGTTTTACTTAAATTAATATTTAATTTCTATGTTTTACAGTAGTTATTAAAGTCGTTTAAACATTTTTGGAAATCACGTGGGTTATCTGAAATAATTACTGTGTCGTCTGCATACAGTAAGACAATCACCTTAATATAAAAAAAACAGAGTCGACAGTGCTGTGTCTTATTTCTATACCAGAATTGTCATTTATTACTAAATGTTGTTCTAAATCATTTAGGAACAACGAAAATAGTATTGGTGATAAGTTTTCGCTTTGTCGTACACCACACAAGCTTGGGAAGAAGAGGGAGGTATCGTTGTTTACAGAAATACATGTTTTTATTCCTGGGTACATGTTATGTATGACGTTGAAAAAGTTGCCAGTTATACCAGTGGTTAGTAGTTTGCGCCAAAGACCTACTCTCCATACAAAGTCAAACGCCTGGAAGAAATCAATAAATGAGCAATACAGTTTCTTTTTCTGCGTTTTGATCAGTTCAGTTAATGTAAACAATAAGAATATATGGTCTGTAGTGGAATAACCTTTTCTGATACCGGCTTGGTTTTCTTGTAAAATATCGTATTCTTCCAGAAAGTGACTTAGTCTATTATTGAGTACCGCTGTGATAATTTTCCAAAACAGCTTAGTATGGTAATAGGTTTATAGTTCTCGGGTTTCAACGGGCTACCTTTGTTTTTGAAAATAGGTTTGATAGTGCCTTGTAGCCATGCGTCTGGTAAGACACCTGTAGTCAATATTAGATTAAAATGCGCTGCATATATTGGTAGCATTATGTCTGATGAAGCTTTTATATATTCATTTATTATCGAATCGTTTCCTGGGCATTTATCATTATTTAGTTTTGCTATTGCTTTGCGAATTTCCTCTTCAATTATTGGGGGAGTTCAGTTGCTCGCCAATGTCACTATCAGGTAAATTTGTATTATCTTCAGTTTCCTTATCTTCTTATTTATTAGCATTTATGTTTTTAAAATATTCGTAGAGCTCATTTATTGGTGCTTGTGTTTTGAATAACGAAACAATGAATAAGAATAACGATACATTGAATAATAATATCGAACATACAATGACAATAACGAAGTATAGAATAACAATAACTAAATATTGAATAACAATAACTAAGCATTTAATAACAATAAAGAAACATTGAATAAGAATAACGAAACATTGAACAAGAATATCGAACATACAATGACAATAACGAAGTATAGAATAACAATAACGCAACATTGAATAACAATAACGAAACATTGAATAACAATAACGAAACATTGAATAAGAATAACGAAACATTGAATAACAATAAAGAAACATTGAATAAGAATATCGAACATACAATGACAATAACGAAGTATAGAATAACAATAACACAACATTGAATAACAATAACCTAACATTGAATAACAATAACGAAACATTAAATACCAATAACAAAACATTGAATAAGAATATCGAACATACAATGACAATAACGAAGCATAGAATAACAATAACGCAACATTGAATAACAAACATACAATAATGAAAATTCATGTAGAGCATGATGTTATTAGCCGATCAAATCAGGGTTCAATATATGTCCACATTTTAGTAGTTACGGAATCTCAGGGAAAAGTGAGAGAAGTGTTGATTTCCTCTCCAACCAAATTCTCCCAGTTATATTTAGCTATCATTAATATCTGATCATAGCAATACTTATGGTAGTCAAATATAAATGAACTAGCCACACGTTTATAAAACATTTTAATGTGTTAATCATTTCCCTATATGCTGGTATATTTGAGAAAAATAAGTAGATTCCGTTATATATATTGGGCTAAGTGATGTTGGTGTGGTAAGGGAACCTGCCACCATATCAGCAAATGGTAGTTTCAGTGTTGAATGGATATTGTATATCCCCCACTGTAGCGCCGTTAAACGTAAACACGCTAAAGATAAGCCAACATTACATAAAATAATGTTGATGATTTTTCCCCAAAACATCTAGCATCTAAGGGCCGTAATGGCTCCACTTTTCTCTCGGTACAGTATAAATATACTGCAGGGACAATCCCCACTCGTATGTTGTTAATTAACAGTTTGTAGAGTATAGTCTCGACGGTATTTATAGTCAAATGTACTTTGCAAAACCAATTACCTGTATATAATGGTTGTATCTTCTTGCAAATGAAGCTGATGTGCGCTTATCAAGATCACGTGATCGGCAACTGTTCGATTCATTGGTCAGCTGGGTGAGCCAACATTGGTCCGGTCCAATCAAATCACGAATACAAAATATCACGTTTTGTAACGAATAGTTTGGGGTGAATTGTCAAGATTCCGGCACCGCGTGTCAATTTTTGTTTCTTGGTGGTTTTGCATACATTTGGGATCTGGCATTCCGAAAATCCGGGTGCCATTTTTCTCGGACACGTTCTATGCCATTTCAAGGTCATTGACCTTTTTGTCATAATTGGAGCCCGTGTACCCTGAATTATACACCAATATGTCGTGTATACATATGACCCTAAAGTGGTATAAATTACACAGAAGAACCGACTAATAGACACACTAAACATTTTCGGAAGTTTCGATTTTCAACTCACATATCTGGCGGTCATATTTTCAAGATGGATATTCTGAAGCTCTGTAAGTGTAGTATATTCTGCGACTGTCGTCTGTGTTGAGAACAGACGTCCAGACTTTGTCTGCCCTACTTTTGTGGGTGTCAAAATTGTCTATGTTCATGAAAGTAAATTACTATGGGTTTGCCATTTACTTGGCGGCCATTTTGAGTTTTCTGACAATGGAGTATGTTAACTGCAACATCAGTTGAAATAATTAACCTTTGCATATAGGTGAAGGCGCTTAGCATTACACAAATATGTAGCAAGTCAACCGAAATCTCATAAATACCAGATTTTTGGCGGCCATCTTGAAAATATGATAATTATATACTCAATATTAGTGTAGTTTACGTAAATTCTTTAATATATCAATCAGAAATGTTTTTGAACAAGTTACACCTATTTCCAAATTTCCAAGTGCTCACATATTGGCAGTTTTCGACATCCGTCAAACATAAAGTTCAATGACCTTGAAATGACCTTGAACTTGGTTAAAAAATGGCACCCGGAATTTTTGAAACCTTATACATTCAAGTTTATAAAAACACCGGGTGCCATAAATTAACACGAGATGCCTGAATCTTATATATATACCTACTTCCGCTCCAATCAGATGTATAATTACGGGAGCAGCTGTATTTGTACAGGTGCAGCTGCATTTTTTACAGATGCAACTATACTTTATACAGGTGCAGCTATACAACTACAGGTGCAGCTGTATTTTTTACAGGTGCAGCTATACATTTACAGCTGCAGCTGTACATTTTGCAGGTGCAGCTACAAAAATACAGGTGCAACTACAAAAATACAGGTGCAGCTGTATTTTTTAAAGGTGCACCTATACATTTACAGCTGCAGCTGTACATTTTACATGTGCAGCTATACATTTACTGGTGCAGCTATAAAACTACAGGTGCAGCTGTATTATTTACAGGTGCAACTATACATTTTCAGCTGCAGCTATAAAAATACAGGTGCAGTATTTTTTACAGGTGCAGCTGTATATTTTACAGGTGCTGCTGTATTTTTTACAGGTACAGCTGTATATTTACAGGTACAGCTGTATTTTTCACAGCCGGACCTGTATATTTACAGGTGCACCTGTATATTTGTATAGCTTCACCTGTAAATTTAATTTTGACCCCGTTCGTACACCATACAACTGTTCCTTGTAGTTATACAGACAAAGATCATACCCAGTGAAAATGTGTAGCATGTCCTCACAATTTTATGGATTAATATTTACCAATAATATTTATTTCAAAGATACATAATATACATCAAATTATATGCATCTGTGTTTTACCATTTTTCCCACTCCATTACTCCACAAGAGGTGCTTGAAAATTTACCAAACATGAAATTACGAAAACACATTGAGTGAATACAGCACCTGGCTCAAGGAAATCTAAAAAATCAGACTGTTTTACAATTTCCTTGTCACTAATGCTTCCTTCAAATGCATCACTTACATAAACAATAGCACCATTTGGAGCAATAGCTACAAATTTTTAAGCTGTATATCCCTTGTAGGAGGAGTACTGATTTTCTTGAGCCTCGAAGTTACCAGGCGATTGGACATGAACTTCAGTGCAATCTAGTGTATACCTTATATTTCGATCTTGAAGCAAACATGGCTTTGCGAAATGCATATAATTGTTTGTACAGTAACTGGATCCATGTGATGATGATGGTGGAAACCAGACGTGTATTGGTTTTGAACCGATAAGCTAAATCCTGGTGCAATAAGCCGAGACGTAGACGTATTAAGGTCATGAATAATTGGTTCATTGGTGACATAGTTCTTTTGCGCCCTCGCCTTTTAATCGGAGTCTTATTGGCATCAGACACATTATAATTCCAATAGTTCATCTTTTCTGTACATTTCCCTAAAATATCCCACAGACACATGAATTGAATGTAAGTTAATCCAATATAAAATGTAAAGGCTTTATCATCATCCTTGACACTGTCAACATTGAATGTGTCATGAAATGCAGTAGATGTGTCCGAGATTTGTTTTTTACCCACAGGCTTGCGTAATGTAAATGGTGTAACACATTCATTTAATTTGGCACTGTTTTCCAATATTTTATTTTGTATACGTAATTTAATTACTGCAGTTATTGGTGGATTGTCCGTTTGACATTCATGATCACGTACAGACGGTTTACAGATGGTTCCAACACTTATAAAGAGCTGTCGCTGGTCTGGAATGTGATCTTGGTATGTGAAGTTGATGGAACTTCTGGTGCGCTGGAGTCCACGACACCCACACCACTTTCATTTGTATCCGTAAACAGCAGTAGACTCTGCGCTGCATCCGATCTTTCCAGTTTGATTTGCTTTGGTGATCGATATTCAATAATTAATAGGCATAATGTACCTGTGTTCCGCATTTTATAGGGTCGGGATATTCAGCTGTCGGGCCTCGTCCACCCACAAAGTGCATCGAACATATGTAGGTGTCTCTGGTAACATTGTCAATGGTAAAAATATTTTCGACCACAGTTCTGTACCCAGCGTTGACATTTTTCTCGATTTTGTGCAGGTTTTGGAAACCCGTTCCCAAATCCATCCAATAAAGTATTTGTCTTCACCGGGATTCAGGGTTCGTGAATCGCCATAGCAGCAATGTTTTGTTGTCACCATTATGTTGCGAAATATTCCAGCGTAAAACCTGTACTGTATGCTCTATTTATATACAGATTACACTCCGCAATACACAAAGTTGTAGTCACTGTGTGTTCGTCCGAATTCTGTGGCAGCACGCGAGTGGGCGGAGCTACCGGAGCTACCGGTTACAGTGCCATCTAAAAATAGACGCAAGCTCCTATTCGTACAAATTGCCCCGGGACTAGAAGGCAAACCGCCTAACTTTAGTTTACCGAACTCTTGTAGTTATTTTTAAAACGTTTATTTATAGCCAGTTTATCGAACTCTTGTAGTTAAAACGTTTATTTATAGCCAAATTGGGTTATTTCGCTATAGATAATGGCCAAAAATGAAAAATTATCCGGTTGATTTAGTTTGGAAGTGATACAACAAATTTCGCGTTTGTAGATTACCGAATATAGGAGAAAAGGGTGGTTACAAACTTTTTCACAAACCAATGGATAACCAATATATAGCCGATCTATAAATAGATCGGCTAATAATAATAAAATAGATATCTAATACAGCAACGTTTGACATGCCATAGTAGTTTCTGTTACCCATGACATAGCTTTAGCATATTTGCGATATAGTGTATACTGTTATGTAGTTTTGCTTTTTTTAGCTACATTCTTGTAACCCATGTGTTTCGTCATCTTTAGACCGCGGAGAACAAAACTGGGGTTGGTTCCATTTTTTCGACGATTCCTTCGGCCGCCATCTTGGCTTTCAAAATGGCAGCCCTGAAAGGCTGCATTTCTTATACATACACTTCTAATATAGGTAGAAGATTGATTTATTTTTGGTGATAATGATCTTTTGACCACAAAGAACAACACCAGTTTTATTTTCATCTATAACAACCTCCATGGCGGCCATCTTAGATTTAAAAATGGCCGCCCTGAAATCGTATACAATATATTGTAATATTCATATCTACATTTATAATGCAGATAGAAGGTTTGTTTTTTTTCGGATATGCCATCTACATACTTAACATAATACAACTGAGGTTGGATCCACTTTTTCTGATAACTGGTATGGCGGACATTTTGTTTTCAAAATGGCCTCTATGTAAATAATATTTTATATGTCTTCACTACGTACTGTCTTTAGTAAAGTGTATTTATAGCTAGGTTGTTTGACTGTTTTGGAACGTTCTTGGACCAAACGTTCTTTGTATCATCAAAGAAAACATGAGTTGTTCCAATTTTGTTCTAATATTCAAAATGGCTGCCGTTAAAACCATATAATTATGATATAATCATACACAAATCATTTGGACTGATTTTTCCCAGACTATAATTATTATTGAAAGGAAATTATATATGACTAAAGTTAATTTCAAGTCACTGTCTATGACAAACGTGTTATATTTCAAAATGGCCACTGTGTATATGCATGAATTTTCTTAATTATGGTTACAGTGCTTTCAACCAGTTTCATCACCATCTGCATTACAGTCTCCATCGTGTTGATGTTCCTGAAATGTGATCAAAGGAATCACTTACCTAAAATATATACCTTATGCAAACGTGTATGCAGGAAAGAGTAGAAGAACTGTCGAAAAGGCAGTGTTTGTCTGATTAAATGGCTTTTCGGCATTAAAACGCCATGTGCACATGTTCAGTGTGTGTACACGACGTGAGTAAGATGTCAGATTCAATACCAAAACACTGTTGGAGAGGTTGAATACTCTCTATACATAATACAGAATTATATGCAGGAAACTTTAGGAAAATGGCCACGTTGAAAAGTCAGTATCATTATTAGGTCCATGGTCATTTACGATTACCATATGGTCTTAAGGGATCACAACTCCTGTGTCAATATAAAAGTGATCAGTGTCTTGATGGTCCAAATTGCGTTTCACTTGTTGAAATTGTCATATTATGGCTTGATGAAGCCATAGACACTGCATTATGGTGTACCACATAGGCAAGCCAATGGCTAATGCTTCTATATCCTTGATTATCGCAGAAAACTAATATGCTCCGATTGAAAATGAATAATGAGGCATATTATTTGGCCGGAAACGGTTTCGGTATGTGTACGGACTGAAAGTTCAAATGTAGTACGATCACTTGCTTCGCATATCCATTAAATAAATACTCTATTCTTGTCGTCACAGAATACATGATATTGTAATGCTGCTGAAGCAATATGGCCTGGCAATGAAACTTGTTTCTGGAAAAAAAATACTAGTTATTGATACGCTATCCCACGAGCCAGTAACATACGTATATTCTAACTTTACTAAGGGTATGAATTCACAGTACATTTAGTATTCGCGAACTTACCTGTCAGTGATCATGCGTTGCAAGAAATGGCAAACTTGACTGACTAAGATGCACAATTGATTTTGCTAGAAAAACGAGTCGAAAGGGATAACTCAATCTCAGAACACAATGTCCACAGAAGACAGTGGCGTTATGGGATTACAGAAATAAACTGAAATAATTTAAACACATACTTCTGATTCTTCTCGAGTCCAAAAGGTTGCAAGCCATGCACAATTGCCATTTCGGCATTCAGACAAGTCTTAGACGAGTGAAATATATTATGTTCTGGTAAAATGTTATGAAGATGTTCAATTGAAGACAGAAACTGAAATGCCAAAGAAACTCTGATATCACACTATGTACCAGGCCACCCATGACAAAGTGTTGCTACAAACATTTCCACATGGAATGAAAAGGAATTTCTGGTAGCACATCATGAAATCCGAAATGGCCATTGGACAGCTGAAAGGGACTTACAGTAAGCATGGTGTACCAAGTACACATGTGTCAGGTGAATTCTTCAATTTGCCTATCAGTAATTTGCTGATTTTTCAAAAGACTGGGATTTCCTTAATGGCACGTACTCTATGTAGCCAATGTCCAGTGGGTTAGCTGAGCGAACAGTAATCATTGTGAAACACAGTTTCGTAAAAACAAAAGGGGAATGTACAATACCTATATTTGGGTATACTAGAATATCAAAACTCCCATAACTGGCACGGAATGGCCCCCTGCACAGTTATTGGTGGGACAGCGACTTCACTCCAGTTTACTGACCACTTATGAGCAGGTATTTCCAATACATGTTTCGATTTGTGACAAGTTCAGATACAGTCGTCAACATCAACAGAGCCAGAAACGCTATGATAAAAGCATTCTAGCTTTAACATTAAAAGAGCTAAACATTTGCGATCAGGTTGGACTCCATAAGGACAGCATATTGTTGAGACCAGTTGCAGTCTGATAGCGCAATGCCAGTTCTTACAGGCTGCAGATGGTGCAGCATATCGCCGTAACAGACGATTTCTCATGAAGCAATGGAGAATATGAGTATTTACCTTTGCAATGCAATATAAAATACCATAATATACAATGGATTGGATCAAATGGATGATTTGCCATATTTTCTTCTTATTTTAAAGGAAAACACATGTGCTGACCAAGATATCATTTGAAGAAACATAACTATAAGCCACAACAATACGTGATACGTGATACATGTGATACATGTACATGTAAATACGTAATACAACGATACGCAAGAGATGTAAATCCTTGAAGGCACTGTCAGAACTTATTTTCAGCGGCCATTTAGAAGTGAATGGTGTCTGGTACCACAGTACTAGTTAGCAATAGTCTCAACAGTGTGTGTTCATTGTATTATGAGTATAACCAGAAGAAACATACACACTATCACCACTGCATTAAACATGTATGATACATATTATAGTGTCAAGTTTAAATGGCGGCCATTTAAAAAATAATATGGCCGCTATTTTAAAATATACTGAAATAATTATGCCAATATTCCTTATCCATAATAAATAATAATTAAAAACACCATATATAACGTTGACGTTAAATAGGAATTAATTTCAATTTTGAAATTCAAAATGGCGGCCATGCGGCTCATAAAAAAATGGAATCAACTTCAGTTTTGTTATATGCTGTATATATATATATATATATATTCAAGCAGACACACACGTTCCAATCACAATATCATTTGAAACAACATAACTACAGCCACAGAAATACTAGAATGTGTAACAAATCTTTGATGTGGCGATGTACATACCACACTTAGTTTCGGTGGCCATTTTGAAGATAAAGATTACTCGTAGCACAATACCAGTTAGAAATAATCTCGGCTGACTGTGGTCGATGAAATACAAGTATAACCAGAAGGAAAATACGAAATCTTACCACGACATTCAAAAATGTAAAATAAATACTGGATTTCCAATTTTAAAATGGCGGCCATTTTAAAAACCAAAATGGTTGGTATCTAAAAATGTATTGAACTCATTCTGCCAATATTTCTTGTCCATAATAATGTGTTTTCCGCAAAATCACCACAAATAATGACTTTGACCTTGAAATATAAACTTCAATGGTGGCCATTTTGAATTTCAAGATGGTGGCCATATAAAAAAATGGAACCAACCTCAGTTTTGTTGTATGTGGTCTATATATGAAAACAAAACCTTGGTTCAAACAATGTAGCCAAAAATGTCACAAAATAACGACATAACAGTATACACTAATACCATGGGCGGATTCAGGGGGGGGGGCGGACCCGGCGCGCGCCCCCCTAAAGTTACAAGGCACGTTTCATGCCAAGTGTTATGTATTCCATGCATTTTTCGGTTGTTTTCTTATTGTTTCAAAATTTAAACGTTTTCAATCAAAAATCATGTCTAAACATACTGTGACAATGTCAATATTTTTGCTCCAAAATGCGCCAGAACGCAGGAAATGCGATTTAGATTTGCAAAATTTTCCGGGTGGGAATACCCCCCGACCCCCCTAGCGCTATCTCGACTATTTTGCAATACTTGACTATATTATCGAACGAGCTTAGCTCGTTCGATAATATAGTTACGCCCCCCCCCCAACCCGAAATCCTGGATCCGCGCCTGAATACCTACTTCATCCCAGCGCTGCACCCTTATCCGTCTATCCAAGTGGCGGCCGGGTTATCCATTGATGTCAGAATATTAGTTTTCTATTGTTTATTTGCAAAGTAAATGCCATTAATATACAATTCATACACCAAGTTGATTTCCGCTGCATTCGTATTACAAGATGGCCTACTAGCAATATTGGCTGAACGAGCAATTGTCATTAAACGAGTTTAAATAAGTAATTTAACTACCGATAATATACATGATATAGACGTTATTCAATAAATACGGAGTATAACACTATTACATAAATATAACAAGTTAAATAACCGGATCACTGTGCATGCACTTATAGCAGATACTGATTCCATGAGATTTGTGTTAAGTATTATTTTCATTAATATATTAACATCCGAATTTGTGGGTCGGTCTGCATACAAACCCCATAACTCAACAAATATTTACATACATAACGTACTGGTGAAAACATATCGGCTGTACACATACTTTACATTTTAAATGTTAAACAATACAATGCGTAGGTAGCAATCGTGTTTTATGCAGACATATATTACCAACACAAACAGTAGTTGTGTCCTACAGATCAACAAAGTAACTTGTATGTGTATGCAACAATCTGACCATTTTGCATGTACAAAAACTATAATCATGATAATTATTGACTAATAGCATTTACATTTATTTTTTATTTGAAAGACGGACGAACAGTAATGTAATATATATGTATGTGTACAACTAATACTTTCAGTGTAAATTCTTTTTTTATTAGGACATAACAGGCGTAACCTTTAGTTTCGGACTAGAAAAGTATGCACTCATTGATATATTGAGTACGGTATGTAATTTTTTGTGCATACTTGCAAAAATGCCTGTAAAATGGCGACCATCGTTGTTTTATACAAAGAATGCTTTCCTTTAAAATGAGAAATAAATACATGTATGTTTCAATGTGTCAGTTCGTCTATGTCAGAAATTAGTATCATTTCCCTTGCGGTCTTACAGGGATGCAGGTAGTAGATTAACACTGGCCGTCAACGTTTCTCGTATATATTCAAACGTTAATTATCTTCTGACATATGCCATCGTGACATATGCCATTTTTAACACGATTTTGTCTACTAAACATTCATGTCAGCCCCACTCCGTTGTTTGGTACCGAAACTGATCATTACTTCGCATAATCAACACAATTCGTATACAATGGTGGCCATCTTTGATTTACTGAACATGTAGATATCACAAACGTTCCTGATAAACAGTTGGCTGCATTATATTTATTAAATATTCGAAGTTGGTTGGCAAATTCCCTTATGCATGTACGATACCTCTAGAGAGCAGAATTCTATAAAATATAATAATATTATGTAATTGTCAACAATTACGCCATCATGTTTGTGGCACTCGACAAGTGTAAACGATAACCATGATGCGTCTAGAAAATGTAAGAATACATATATATGAACGACTAGCGGCCATATTACGTCATAACTAGTGTTTGGTACCCACACTGATAGCACGTCTTTGTCAATTTATTTACATATTATTGAAATTCCAATAACTTTGATTTTGCAAGCTCGGATCAGGCTTAAATATATTTTTATATATTCGGTAATGTGTTAAATTAAGATGTGCCAAATTGTTCATTCTAATATTGATTCCGCAATGTAATATATATCCTACCGTACGGTAGCCGATGAGTTTTTCACTGGCAGCTAAGATGAAAAACTCATCGGCTACCGTACGGCAAATTAGTGGGCTTAAGCTACTACATGTCTTTCATGCAGAAATGTATACAGCATTTCTAAACACATTGGCCCCAGAAATATTTGGTGCGCTCGGATGGTATCGACAACTCTATCGCGCACAGGGCCTTTTGTAGCGTTGAATGGTGGTCCGTGTCCAGATTGTCGAGAAATCAGTGACAATGCTAAATCCTACAGGCGCGTAGGAGGAATTCTGGATCAAGAAGTTGAACACAATTAACCCATATGGCATAAACAGGCTGTCCAGTTATTTGTGTTCAGCGGGTACTAGAATATGTGATATATTTTCTGATTTTACTCCGATGGTACGGGCCTCGGGTTATGGAAGCGTCCAGGTGCCAATGGTAAAATATGTTTTATCTAATTAAGTCCTAATTAAATTAAGGGGTCGATTTCACTCAACATTGTACGGCAAATAATTTCGTATGAAAATGTCTCCAAACATTAACGTGGTTGTACTTACGAACGTCGTGCGAAGTTTGGTGAACGGGCCCTTGTATGTTGTCTGTTTTGTATATGCAGGGTATATGGGTTATGCGAGCAGTGTAGTGCCTGATCAGACTGCGTGGATACTATCATTTACTATCATGTCAGTAATAACGTGTGTGTAGCTGTGACTGGAGGAATCATATACATGTATATGGGTTGGGTGATCAGTGTAGAGCCTGATTAGACTGTGCGAATGCGCAGGCTGATCTGCTTCTGCGTTATGTGCCATTTAGTCAGCAAGAACTTGTCCCACTGCAAACAAACAATATACAGGGGCGGATCCAGAATTTGGGGAATGGGGGGGTTCTTGTTGCGAAGGTAACTCTTGCAATCTACTCCTGTACAGTGCGTAGCTAGCTACGGACGGTACGGGAGTAATTGCAAGAGTTACCGTTCGCAACTAGGGGGTTGTCCTATTTTCGAGCTCTTCGAATTGCACTTTCCTGTGTTTTACAGCATTTAAATTCAGACGCCAACTGGTGGTAAACTGTGATATATGTAAACTCCTTTGCTGAAGAGGGGGGGGGGGGGGGGGTGGAACCCCGGAACCCCACCTGTAGATCCGCCCCCCTATGTTAGCAATACTGTTATGTAGATTCATAAATATAGCCGTTCCGGCATTCCCTTTCAATAGTGATGTTGAGCTTTGTCAGCAAGTCTTATGTATTCGAGGTGTTAGAGCGACGGATATCAATTATGCCGGTAGTGAATTCGATTCTTAGTTTTTCATACATATAGGTACATTTTCATTGGTTTATATTTTATTATATTTTTTTTTATATGTGTTGCTCTTACAAATTACATTAACTTCTGCAGGCGATAGATTACATGTAGAAACTTAGTCTCACCTTCATGAAAACATAAATAAATGCACATTTCATTTGTGTCCATCATTTGACATGCCTAAGAATCTGGTAGCATGTTCTCAGCGATCATGTCACAATCAGGTCATACAGCGATAGTGATAACCCTCGCCGTTTCACATAATACACTCTCCATCAACCAGTCATAAAAAGAACACAATAATATCGAAAAAAATAATGTGGTTTGTGAGGTTCGAACTCTCGACCAGATAGAATGAACAAAAGTTCTGCAAACCTGTGGATATTCACCGGCTTCAATACCACTGAGCCACACATTGCATGTCAAGATACACTATTAAAGTGACACGCATGCACGTGCACTCCATTATGTGTTTACTATGCATGAACACGAGGCTATGATATGATAATACACCTGGTTTACCTATTTTTGGACGCATCGATTGACCTCCAGCAACTTATTATCGTCTGTCATTTATACTACCAATACCGTATTATCATGATGGTAACTGTACGACAATAACATTCTGTAATAATAATAACATTATGCAATAATACGAGCATGAAGAAGATAATACACCGTTACTGTCATGTCATGCACAATAACCTGGGGGCCATTTCACTAAACTTCGTACGACTAAAATGTTCGTAACTGCAAATTTAAAATCGTCTGGAATTTTCAATTGATTGATTTACATTTATTGAGCATAGGCTGCATATGCAGCCTATGCTCAGTAAATGTAAATCCAATAATTGTTTACAAGAAAACGTTGTCAATGTGAAATTTACAGACTATCATAATTGTGAACATTTTAGTCGTACGAATTTTAGTGAAACGTGCCCATGTATGGTAAAGTATATATGATATTACTATAACCCCGAGTGAAATGTCTATATAATTGCTTCACAAGATATGGTCCTTATGATCGATCAATAACCACCTACAACAGATAGTGTGTATCACACATGCATTTTAATGACGATCTCATCATCAAGGTGCATACTCGCGTGGTTGCAACAACAACAACAATGGCTGAAAGTGTTGAAAGCGCGCCCACTCCAGAGTAAGTATTATTTGATATTTTCCTTAATAGGCAACGGATTTTAATGATATATGGCGCAGCAAACGGGTCTTCATGAGCTGCATTTGGAGTTCGGCAAATACTAATGTCGTTTTTGGGAAGAATCGATTTCCGTGTCCGTATACACGGAAATCGATTCTTCGCAAAAACGACAAGTTTGGGCCAAAGTACCGAGACCACCAAATGCAGTTTGACAAGACGAGTTTGATGCGCCACATTTCATAAAAATCCGTTACATAATAAGGGCTTCTGGAAGTTTCAGTACTTGTTGTTGTTGTTGTAACCACGTGAGCATACACCTTGACTATACAAAGTTGTGTGTGATTACAAACAAATCCCGACTTACAACCATAAATATGTGGCCAATTAATGAGAAAATGCTGATAATTTTTAGAATTGAACAATATTGACAACTACTGCAAATCCTGATGAGACGGCTTGTTACTAGCCGGCTCAACTGGATCTACAGTGTTTACAAATGTAGACTATATATGGTATGTCGGGTCGAAAGGGGTTAGTGTATACGCTGTTTACAATCTACTTTATATACTTTACATCAACTGTGTCTGTTCTGAATACGCTCTGTTCCATTGCCCATTCATGTTATATATTGTTTAATATTCAAGCAATTTACACATTTACAGCAGCTTTGGTTTTCGCATCATGTCCTATCAATATCAAAACACTGTGTAATATTTGCAGTATCACTATTTTTGGGAAATCAATAGCTTGTGCATGCATGTTTGCCATTTACGCAATTACTCAGTCTTAAAAGTGACTGTGGCTGGAGAGATAGGGAGTATAGGATTTGCGACCGGTGTAGATCCAGATCAGCCTGCGCATCCGCACAGACTGATCGGGATATGCACTGTTCGCCATTCCATCAACGAAACACCCGCCATGCATCTAACAATTAATATAGATCGCTAACGGGTTACATGAGTGTGCTGTTTGGTCGGTGGCAACGTTGGTCGCGGGTCCCAACGGCGCCGTTTATCCAGTCACGGCCACCCATGTGTTAGTTCTGAACGCAAATCAACTGTTCGGCGAACATGTCGACACATGTCATTCATTTTAGTTAATGCAATAGTGTTTGCAAGTATATGTATTTCGTCTGTCCTAGATGCCTCTTCGTGAATTGACATGAGTCGGCATTTGTGATTACGAAAGTATTCATCCAAATTAGAAGAGTTTTATCGGAACACGAATCACATACGTGCAAGTATGTATTACATTCTCTTGTTTACCCTCTGTATTCCTGACATCACTCAATTAGGTAAACATGAAACAACATAAACGAGAGGGTATTTATAACGATCCTTGTTTTCTATGTCTATAGTACATCTCATTTTCCTTCCTTCTGTCTTCTCTTCTATGATATGCATTTTCTTCTATTGTATGATATGTACTTCTTCCTATCGAGCAATACACTTCTTCTTGACCAGTACATCAGACAAGTATACCAGTACACATAATGGACACTAATGTATGCACATTAAACGTCAGAGGAATAGGAGCAAAGCTAAAACGTACGCAAGATTTTCAATGGCTCAGGGATAATGATTTTTCTATTTGTTTCTTACAGGAAATTCATTCCACTTTAACTAATGTGAAAGAATGTGAAGCTGATTGGGAGGCTGACGCATTTATTAGCGAAAACAGTAGCAACAGTGCAGGAATATGTATACTTTTAAGCTCAAAATTATCATATACAATCAAGAATTATACAGAACTGATTACCGGTAGAATTCAAGCACTACACATAGAAATAAATAATAGAGATATAATCTTACTGAATGTATATGGGCCAAATGTAGAAGACAATTTTTTTTAAACAAATTGATGATTTTATCTCTAACAACGAAAATTCGCGTATTATTATAGGTGGTGACTTCAATACAGTATTAAATGTTGAACTAGATAAGAGGGGTGGGCTGCAGAGAACAAATACGAATAACAGAGATCAGATTATTAATATCATGGAAAAATATTATTTAGCTGATATATGGAGAATAAAACACGGAACACAGCAAAGATTCACATGGCATTCTAATTCAAAACCGCCAATTTTCTGTAGACTGGACTATTTTTTTGGTATCGGAAATATTTCAAATACTATTTCCAAATGTGAGATAAAAAGCAGCATACAAACAGACCATTCATTGATTCAATTAAAGATAAACATTAACAACCAGACGAGAGGACCAGGATACTTTAAGTTAAATAACTCTGTACTCTTTGAAAATGATTACAAAACAGTCATTAAGGATAGCATTTCTGAAATTGCAACCATTAATAATGAAGCGAGTCCTGATACATTATGGGAATTAGTTAAAGGAACCATTAGAAATGAAACGATAAAATATACTGCTAAACGTAACAAAAAAAGATAAGACAGATGAGATTAAACTACGGGGAAATTATTGATAAATTAATGAAGCTAAATGTACAAACACCAGAAGTGATTAATGAGATAAATAACAATAAAACTATTCTAGAATAAATATATAGAAGAAGAGCAGAAAGCATCATTTTTAGATCAAAAGTAAACAGGGTAGAAGGGGAAGAAAAAAATACAAAATTCTTTGCGGATCTAGAAAAAAGAAAATTCGAAAGGAAAATTGTCTCTCAATTAAATGTAAATGGGAAAACTATAACAGATAAAGAAGAAATGTTGGTGGAACAAAAACAATATTATGAGAAGCTCTATACGAAAAAAGATAGTTTAGATTCAGATATAAATTTCTTTCCAGACGTTTATAATAATAAATTTAATAACGAAGAGCAACTTAATTGCGAGGGATTATTATCTGAAGACGAATGTTTTAATGCACTAAAGGAAATGAATAATAACAAAAGTCCAGGGTCTGATGGAATAAATGTTGAATTCTATAAACTATTTTGGAATGATATAAAAACGTATCTAGTAAAGTCCCTAATTTATCCTTTCAAAAAGGCGAGTTAATGGCTCTCCAAAAACAAAGTGTAATAAACTTAATTCCAAAGAAAGGAAAAGAAACAACTAATCTCACAAATTGGCGACCAATAAGTTTACTAAACGTAGATTATGAAATTGCTGCTAAATCAATCGCAAATCGAATGAAACGTGTTTTAAATACATTAATTGACTCATCTCAAACAGGTTTTATTAAAGGTAGATATATTGGAGGAAATATAATGCTGTTAAATGAAACTATTGATTACGTAAATGAAAAGAAATTCCTGGTCTCCTGTTTTTCGCCGATTTTAAAAAAGCCTTTGATAGTATAAGTCATGAATATTTAATAAAAGTATTACAATTCCTGAATTTCGGACCTGATATTATAAAATGGATTGATTTATTTTATAGTAATATTTCAAGTTGTGTAACAAATACTGGATATCTCTCAGATTTTTTTAATCTAGGAAGAGGAATAAGACAAGGCTGTCCTCTGTCCCCATACTTATTCATTATAGCAATAGAACTACTTTCCCACAGTGTTAGAAATAATAATATGATAAAAGGAATAGTTATCAATGAAGTAGAAATTAAAAAAACTATGTTTGCAGATGATGCCACTTTTTGTATGAATGGCTCTAAAGAATCATTAGAAGAACTAATCACTACAATTGATAATTTCGGAAACATTTCGGGTCTACGCTTAAATTACTCTAACTCAATAATATTTCGAACTGGATCAATTAAGCATTCAACTACTACATACTGTGATGCAAAACAATTATCGTGGACTGCAGACAAGGCTAAAACTTTAGGTATTTATTTTTCAAATGACAAAAACAGAGTGCATGAATTGAACCTAATCCCAAAAATAAGGGAATTCAAACAATGCTTAGATGTATGGAAACGTAGAAAACTTACGACAATTGGGAAAATAACAGTCATTAAAAGTTTTGCATTTCCTAAACTAGTATTTCCTCTAACAGTATTAGATAATCCAGGAAAAGATACTTTAAAAGAAATGATAAATATTATGTTTGACTTTCTCTGGGATTCGAAACCAGACAAAATCAGCCGAAAAATTATTGTTCAAACTCTTGAAAAAGGTGGACTTAAAATGATTGAACTGGAATCATTCATTAATGCATTAAAAGCTACATGGGTCAAACGTCTTACAAATGTACAATCTCATGCACAATGGAAAATATTGTATTTAAAATTGTTAAATCATTTTGGCGGTGTTGATGTGTTTGAAAGAAATTTTAACAAAAAAGATTCAAAAGAAATGGTTAAAAAAAAACAAATTTTTAACGGAAATTCTTGAAGCCTGGAGTAAATTAAATTTCATAGACAATCCAGAAAATATATCCAAGCAAATTATATGGAACAATTCGAAACTAAAAGGAAATGGCAGAATGTTTTTCTATAAGGATTGGTATGCTCGTGGGATTACATATATAGAACAGTTATATGACTTTAGAAGTAAATTTTTTTTTTGATTTCTCGCATATAAGGCAGTTATATAATATCAGTAATAACGATTATTTAAAATATTTCAAAGTAATTACAAGCATCACGCAAGACTGGCGAAGGCGGATTAGGAATGAAGAAACAAACGCAGTAATCACAAACACACCATTATTAGAAAGAATAAAATCTACAAAAGAATGTAACAAAATGTTATATAATATGTTTCTTAATAATCAAAAGAATATCGTTTATAAAGCTAGAGATAAATGGAATACAGAATTCGTAGATAAGCATATACATTGGAAGGTGGTAAATATACATTATTATAAAAGCACAATCAGTTCTAAACTTCGAAATTTTCAGTATAAATTTCTAATGAAAATTGTCGCAACAAATGATTACTTATACAAATGTAATATTGTCACCTCTAATTTGTGTGATTTTTGTGCCATGGCTCAGGGAACCAATAAACATCTGTTTTGGGAATGCAATAAAAGTCAACATTTTGGTCACAGTTAGGAACCTTCTTAAACGACCACGATATTAACTTTAATCTCGATTGGCATTTAATATGTTTTGGACAGTATGAAAAAAAAAAATATTTTTTAAACCTTTGCATCTTATTAGGAAAATATTTCATCTATTCTTGCAAATTAAGAAATATGGAACCGAAATACTCTGAATTTAAAGTATATTTAAGAAAAACAAGAGATATTGAAAGAGAAATGGCAATTAATAAAAAGAAAGTTACTTTTCATGAACGAAAATGGGATGGCATTCAAATAGAGTAATATCGTTGTTTGTTTTGATTTTACTGACTACTGATACAGTTTTAATTTAATACTTGTTCATAGGTTAAATTATATGCAGATCCGAAGTTGAAAAAAACATATATATATATCTGTTCATTGCGATGTTGCTCAACTCAAACATTCAACTATCTCTATATCTCACACTTCTCTCTCTCTCTCCCTCTCATCTCTCTCTCTCCTCATCTCTCTCTCTCTCTCCTCTATCTCTCTCTACTCTCTCCAAACTCTCTAATCTCTCTCTCTCTCTCTCTCCCTCTCTTCACTCCTCTTATTGACTCTGTTCTTCCCATTGTATCCTTAAAACATTTTTTTCTATGACATAATCATTTATGAATGCATATTGATTCATTGTGATACATGCACATGACTAGGTACATACATTTGTGTATGCAAATTGGTATATGTTTATGGTATGTTTCTGTATGTTTACATGTTGTAATTGATTTGTGTTTATACATGACTATGTTTGGAAATAATAATAATAAAAAAAGAAAACAAAAACAAAAAAGAATCGATTTCCGTGTCCGTATACACGGAAATCGATTCTTCGCAAACACGACAAGTTTGGGCCAAAGTACCGAGACCACCAAATGCAGTTTGACAAGACGAGTTTGATGCGCCACATTTCATAAAAATCCGTTACATAATTAGGGCTTCTGGAAGTTTCAGTACATGTTGTTGTTGTTGTTGTAACCACGTGAGCATACACCTTGACTATACAAAGTTGTGTGTGGTTACAAACAAATCCCGACTTACAACCATAAATATGTGGCTTACGTTGGTAGATATGTGGATAACTGCAATAACTACTGGAACTACTAACAGTACAGTGGACCCTCTCTAAACCGGACATCAAGCAAATATATGTGATCTCATTTTGAGAGGTTTCTTGGTAACGCATCTCAGATAATAATGCATGTTCATGATTACAAAATACACAAGTACGACGTATATGCCCCAGGATGGTCATATGCTTCATTTACAGTGAAGAACTCCAAACCCGACACCCTAGGGACCTCCCAGTGTGTCGGGTTAAGAGAGGTTTTACTGTATTACAGTATGATGAGTGTAGTCCTTCAACCTACTCTCTATTTCACGAAACATTTCAATTCAAAAACATTATTTTCGATAATATTAAATTAAAGGAAAATTGAAGAATGATACTTCTTTTCATTTCGTGAAATTTTGTCAAATATTGATTTTATTGCGAAAAAACAATTTCCCCATTCTAAATCCCCATAGACATCTGCACAGAGTGAAGATGTCTATGGGGATTTAACATTTTTGAATTTCAGAAATACGGGACCGATTTTCAAAATTTAACTTTTGTTTTCTTAGTTATATCATTTTCAAGCTATCTAGCCAGGTTTCTGAGTCAATTTCCAAATGTCCTCCCACAGCTTATCCATCTCCTTTCCCCTCATGTTAAATTTCCATAGACAAATCAAATTTTCGTAATAAAATCAATATTTGACCAATTTTCACGAATTAAAAAGAAAGGTCATTCTTAAATTTTGATAAAATTTAATATTATCAAAAAAAGTACTGTTTTTGCATTGTTTATATGGCCGTAAAAATTGGGCAGGTTTCGTGAAACAGACAGATGTTATACGTCGCATTAACATAAATTTGGATAAACTCATGGATTGTGAATTTATGGTTGAATAGTACCCCACCCCCTACTTATCCCTTCATAGAACCCAAAATACATGGCTAACGTTGGACATATGTTGACTTCTACAACAACTCAACAACTAAAACATTATGTAATATTGCGAACATGTATATGATAATGTACTGTTACTGACATGTTATACACACTAACCTGTAGAGTAAAGTACCCATGCTATTATGATTATTACTATAACAAGGTGCATGATCACGTGGTTACAACAACAACAACGTCGCCCACTCCAAATTAAGTATTATTTGATATTTTCCTTAATATGCAACTGATTTTGATGAACTATGGCGCAGCAAACGCGTCTTCATGAGCTGCATTTTGTCTATGGAGTTTTGCACAGACTTATGTCTTTTTTTGCGAAGAATTGATTTCCGTGTCGGAGACACGGTACTCGATTATTCGCAAAAACGACAGAAGTTTGGGCGACAATACAGAGACCACCAAATGCAGCTTAACAAGACACGTTTGATGCGCCATATTTCATCAAATCCGCTACGTAATAAGGACACCATAAAATAATACGTTAGTACCACGTCATCATACACCTTGTATAATACAGAGTAAAACTCTCTATGAAATTGGATATCTACTACTTCACACGTGTATATTAATGATCAATCAATAACCACTCACTACATGTCGGTTGTATCACAAAAGTATCTATACCGAACCACCATATTAATCATACATCTCTCAGTCCCCCCACCCCGACCCCCCGCCCCACTCCAATTTTAAAACAATAACACCAAAACACTCCCACTTCAAATTTAAAACTAAATAACCCCACCACACAGTAACTCCACCTCGCAATTTACAATAGTATACCAACATACAAGTAATATGCAATCATTCCACACCCCACACTGGTCTTACTTATTATTTACTTAACCAACCCCACCCACTATACAATCGAACCCCCATAGCAACATGAAACTGTTATTACCTATTACTTACTTACTTAACCAACCCCACCCATAGCACAGTAACACAGTATAACTCGATAGCATGCCCATTACACCCTTCAAATATCCTAACGACTCTCCCTCACCCAACCCTATACCGCTACATATACATGTACGGTCAGAGATATGACAGACCGAAATAAACCTGGCCTGTTACAAATAATATGACGCATTTCCGTTCACTTTTTCACGCGCGCGTTCCAACTTTGCTTTGCGGAGCGGAATTTGAAACCCAACGTTCTTTACACGCTGGCTACATCGCAAAGTTTGGGATACGATATATCATTTAGCTAATCTGAGTAAGTTTATTAATAATCAACTAACATAAATATAAATAACGTAACAGTACATGTGTATATAACAAACTACATATGTACAGTGGGGTCAGCGTGTAAGTGCACACACGAACGAACACGACATGTTAGTTCCAACCTGTCGTGTTCGTTCGTGTGTGCACTTACAACTGACCCCACTGTACGTTGAAAACGCATTGCAAAAACATGAAGTTGTACCCACCCAATATTATGAATTTAGGAATTCAATAACGGTACGATTCACATAATTTAATACACCCTGGTTACAGAATGTATTTGTTATAGCGCTCTATCTATCTTCCATTTCATACACCCAGATTCATTCTTCATCTTATACAAGGAGACAATCTTGTGATAAGTTAAAATATGCAATAATAAACAAAACATACAGTGGGGTCAGCGTGTAAGTGCACACACGAACGAACACGACAGGTTGGTTCCAACCTGTCGTATTCGTTCGTGTGTGCACTTACATGCTGACCCCACTGTATCCATCCGTATTGCATACAACTTTAGTTGCGTATTAACACGTGTATTAATATTCATAATATACTAGTGTAATAAACATGATAAATATGCAAATGACAGCGACAGCAGTATAGCTTCAATTTATGATATTGTGTTTATGTAATACAATATAACGTGCCTGTTGATTTAATATAGTATTTATTAAACTTGTTGACGATGTCCTTATAATCAGCAAGCTCATTTAATACATAACATATTAAATCACCATTAATGTAGGATCATCTGTTGACGATGTCCTTATAATCAGCAAGCTCATTTAATACATAACATATTAAATCACTATTAATGTAGGATCATCTGTGTAATGTTCATGTTATACAAGGTATATCTCGCACATAGAGAGGGAGAGAGAGAGAGCGAGAGAGAGAGAGAGAGAGAGCGGGAGCGTCAGAGAACGTGATGCTGTACTGACAGCACCACATGTACATATCTATTTAGATTGTAAACAACTTACACACACGATGCTTAAGCTCCCTACAATAAACACAATCAACTTAATATTGCGGAAATCCGAAAACTTTCCAAATTGCCAGCTAGGAGGCAGTTGTATAAATTATATTCTCTTATTGGAATACATAGAGTCGTTGAATATGTTCAACCTCACGTATCTTGTTTACTGTGTATATCCATCTATGAGCCGTCTCATCATGATCTGCACTCTTTGAGGATACTTCCTGATTATATTAAAATACCCCTTTTCTATTTAATAAGACTATTATAAAAGAATCATATATGGACGAGTCAATGTCATTCAATTAGGGTTTAAGGGGTTCTTGTATTGTGGGTATACTCTCCGATAATGAGCATTCAAGCAGTAGCTGTTACATTTTGGTATAGTGTTACAAGCCGATGTATACGGCGCTTGGCTATATGTTGATTTACGAAAGTAGGATCAGTAGCCTATTTTACACAAATTGGAAATTACATTTTTCTAGCAAAGTCTACTTAGAGGGAGTAATCATTTAGTTTTCCCGAAATGCATTATGTCACATAGAAATAACGACTGTATACATTTGATGATTAAACGTATGCAGCATTATTACACTGAATGTATTACATTATCACAGCCAAAATGGCTGTGATAATGCAATAAATTCAGTATAATAAAAATTAATATTACGGTGAATTGTTGAGGAAGTTTAATACCTTGGTACAGAGCACTAATTTCAACATCATCCGCACTTTCTGATATGAAACAAAAATATTTCCATCGCTGTCATCAATGTATTTGACGTATTCTTGTTTATAATTGTTTATACTGCACATGTGCTTTACTAATGTAAAACAAAAGGCTCACGTGCATGGCAAATGTTAAGCAGGTCATCTGAAATCTGATTTGGGTTAACAACAATTATGAAAACATTTCATAATTTAATTTAGGATCTCAGTAAAACTAGGTCACCGCTGCACGTAATATCAAACCCGCGGATGTAACTTTATGGTCCCATTGAGTGCGTCGTGCGTGCGTGCGTGCGTGTGTGTGCGTGCGCGTGTGTGTATGTATGTGCGTGTGTGTGATGTTAGAGTAATCGGGTTGTGGAGATATTGGGGTTTTGATAACCTCAGGCGCTGGTCGCAAAATTAACCCTTTGAACCTGAAAGCCCGCTATAGAGAGGCTTGCAAACAGTGCAGATCCAGATGAGCCGGCTCGTAACGAACCGTCTCATCAGGATCTGCACTTTTCGAAAGTAATTTTCATATCTTTTAGAGCAAAAACACCCCTTTTCATGAATGGACTAATCTGAATATAATGTTGTGCCGATTGGATTGGTCGGAAAATTAGAGTATCACAGTCCATTCCAGTTACTTAGGGTTGAAAAGGTTAATACCCCGTCGTTCTGCCGGGTCTACTGACATACAGATCGCACTGCGTGTTGTTAATTAAATTCAGTTTACAAAACTGATATACAGACAGTCGCATTTTAATGGGCCATGTGGTACGTGTACATTCATGTATACGCCATATCAATACATAGAATATTAACTACGATATAAAATCAAACGCGAACATTACACTTTGTATCCTTGATTACTGAATTAATCCATTAGTAGCCGATTTCACCAACATTGCAAAGTATACTTTTCTAGCAAAGTATACTTTGAGGGAGAAATTTTAAATTTCAGGATAAATTTATTAATTTTTATATTATACTGAATTTATTACATTATCACAGCCAATTTTGCTGTGATAATGTAATAAATTCAGTATAATAATTCTGCATACTTTTAATCATCAAATATATGCAGTTGTTAGTTCTATATGAAATAATGCATTTCAGGAAAAATAAATGATTACTCCCACAAAGTATACTTTGCTAGAAAAGTATACTTTGTAATGTTAGTGAAATCGGCGAACGTTAAAGCAGAATAACAGAACATCCATTCACACCAAGGCATTTTATGGTGTGGACATTTAAATAAAATGTATTGTTTTATGTTCCTTCCACCCATGTAAGTGAAATTTAGGTTGTCCATGTTCGTGGAGAAATTTGTAGTTCTTAAGTTCAGTATCTCTATGTGGAAACACAACTTAAGCGTCTTAATATTTGTGTATACGCCGCTTGGAAACGAAGAGATGAAATGTCCCTATCATACATGTAAAAGTAAAAAACATGTCGTGTTGTGGCATCTATTGATTTGGTACGGAACCCACTAGAGTAAAAGTTGCTGTTTTGTATTACCATTTATTCATTATAATATTATGAATTTTCAAGATTTTCTTGAATATTCAAGATGGTTTTTGAAGGATGTTGAAAATTCAATGAACATCTTCTTCAAATCTTAAGATAGAATGTTGAACATTCAGGAAAACATATTGAAAATTTAAGAGACGTCTTGAAATTCAAAAAAGGCTTTTGTAAATTCAAGAAAACGTCTTGAAACAATGAAACAATGAAACAATGGCATATAACAATTAACCACCATACACTACGGATAAAGTTACTACATTGAAACTGACATTAAAACACAAACATACATATTTACCATGCAAATAGACCTATGTAATGGATCCAAATGTGCACCCAGTTTATCTCGTACATTCCACCTTGCCTAACAAAATACGGTTATACAATCGCCATTAAACTGCGAATGTACAGTTAAGTAACGGTCTCTCATAAAGGCCCTTTTTAGCAATTAACTCTTTCTCCCCTAAGTAACTTGAATTGGTTTTAATATGTTAATTTTGCAACAAATTCAACCGTCACAAAATGATTTTCAGACTAGTCCATTTATGAATAGAGGGTCTCACGAGCCGTCTCATCTGGATCTACAGTTTTGTCAATATCACTATACAGGCATGTGGTGGTGAAAGCGTTAAGAAATACAAACTCCGTTGGATCTTCATTCGTATAATGGATGTAATGTTCATGTGAAACACACCACAGTTTGTTTGGTTCGTCTTTGACTTTTGTGTATGTGTAAAGTTTCCAACCATAAATGTACAAATTAATATTATATCATGGGCTTCACATATCATGCAGCATACGTAGAATGGTATAACGTGATGACATGATGTTTATGTTTTCAGATATTTGAATTAAGTTCACCGTTACATGGTCAGCTAGTCGTTATATTTATACATTTGAATAGTAATTTATCTTGAGTAGCCATTGTGTCAATTCATGATGTTGTATTGTATTTAACTCATGTTGTCATAACTATGTGACCTGAGTGAATAAACGAATAATAGTAATAATGGCATTCACACACTGGTGTTTGACGCAATACACGCAGTTATCATGTAACACTCTATGAATTTGACTAAATACATTTTTGGGCTCGCACTTTAACACGTTAACGCAGATTTCACAAAAACAATTAACATTGCTGGACATTGGGCATGGAGGCTGCATTGGTGGGTTATATAATTAAAATATGGATGGTAATACAGAAGTATGTGAAGGTTCCAGTCAATTGGATGCAGATTTGTAAAAACAAATAAAGAAACGTTCAAAGTAATTTGACCTTGACCTTCGGCATGAGGGCCTTATCGATGGTCCATAAGTTGGAAATATGGATAATGATAAAGTGGTATGTGAAGTTTCAAGGCTAATGGACTACTGGACACTAAGAGGTAGTGTGTACTTAAAATCTCTAAACAAACTAAAAATAAAAACAAAAAAATGTGGCCGGTCGGCACACGAATGCCCCGGCGGAAGATTGGAGAAACTGTGGCAAAGTTAATTAGCAAAAGGTGTATTCATAAGCACAGTTGTGAAGGTCAAACGGTCAATGTCATATTAAGGGAAGCATGGATGTGTATCATTTGTCCACAAGTATGATGTATTGAACTATTAAAGTAATCCATTAATAAATATAAAAGTTATGACAGACTTGATTAAACTCTGGCGAATTTGTAAAATAAAGTCAATGTTATGAAGATTAAATGGTCAAGGTCATATTAAGGGCAGCATGAATGTGTAGCATTTGTCCACAAGTATGATGTGTTAATTGTATGATTTAAGTAATCCTTTAAGGGATAAAGTTAAAGTGCCAGACACACGGACGGAGTCACGGACGTACTTACGTAACGCACATTGTGGGGTTCCCAATGTTAATGAATAAAAAAAAAACAGAATGATCAATCATACAAAAAAAATAACGCCACAAGACGACATAACATCACACAAGTAATTCACAACGGGGTTAACAACGGAATAAGCAACTCTTAACACATCAATCACTGGGTGGTTAACCTCACAATGTAGCTCTCGTTTTTATGGACACACGGACACACAGTCCAAACACTATATGGCTCCGACTCTACCGATACCGGGGGTATACCACTTTATATTTCAACATTTCAAAGTAATTTGACGCTGACATTGGGCATGGTGGCCGCATGGATGGGTTATATAATGAACATAAGGAGGATGATATAGAGGTATGTGACGTTTCAAGTCAATTGGATATAAATAGCTTAACACAGATGTTACGAAAAATTAGTAACGCAACAAGTAATTTGACAGACCTTGTGCATGGACCGCCTGGATTGGCTATATATAATGATAGGGCTGTGGAGATATTGGGTACTTAACATCTTTAACGTATATTCTAGAAGAAAATTTTATCACAAATTTCAAAATAATTTAATTGACCATGAGCATGGCAGCCACATGGTTAGGCTATATAATGTATATATGGATGATAAAGAGGTATGTGAAGTTTCAAGTCAATTGGAAATTGGGTTCTGGAGATATTGGAACTTAAAAACTATAACGCAGATGTTACACAAAATAGTCTAGGGCAATTGCTCAGAACCCGGCACCTCATGTTAATTTTTCTTTATAAGTGGTTTTGTATTCGTCTGGGATCGCACTTTCTGAAAAATCCGGGTGCCTTTTTTTTCTGGTATTTATGCCCTAAAACCAAGGAATTGGTTCATTTGAAGTATCAATATCATCGGTGCTATGCATCACAATAATTAAAAATAAACTGTAATCAAGGAATCTAAGAACAATTATTAAGTTCAAGGTCACAACACTATATTTTCAAGGTCACCGAAGGAAAACGCCAACGTTTCCTTTGTAGTACTGCTATAACAGTATGGTGCACATATATCATTAAGTTATTACCCTAGAAAATATGTCTCTAGAAATCTGTAAGATAATGTTCTCTTTTTTTCACCAGTCACGACAAAAGGTGACTTATTTAGTTTCATACTAGTGGAGTTCATAATGGGCTAGTACATTAATGCACACGTTGTCGTTATAATTCGGGGTAATCGCCATAAATGCGGCACGTCGTGTTACTTCTTCATCTCGTGGTTTGTTTTATATTATAACCTTATAGGGTTCAGCTTTCAGAAAAATACGGTGCCATTTCTTTCTAATTAAGTTCAATGTCATTTCAAGGTCATTGATTTGATGATATATATACTTTTAAAGCATATGCATTAATACATTTGGCATACATTTGGCATAGAAAAAGCAGTCATCAACTGTTAATAGCATAGTAGGTCGCGGATGTTGATACTTTTAAATTCAGCAATCAAACTGCATATGTTTCGTATTCTTTGTTATAATTCCGCATTTATTAATCTAAAGACATGTATTTCTAAAACAAAATATCTTCAGAAATGTATATATGCCCCCTATGCGATAGCAAAGGGGATGCATATTGCGTTGCCCTTGAGGTTCCGTACGTTCGTCCGTCCGTCTGTGTACATTTACGTCGAAAAGTCGAAACGTTCGGAAGAGTTTTTCCAGTTAGAGTCAAGTATATATACTACGGGTGCATATCCATGTTTTACAAACATAATGTCTAGTTATGTAATGGATTTGAATTTCCTTTTGTTAAGTTGAATATCAGTTAAAGCATTGAAATTAAGAATAGTGTAGTAGTGTATTTATCAAAAAACAAAAACAGGATAAATACCATATAATGGTCATCTACCGAATATGTGTGTCTGATTTCATTAATTAAAATAACTATTAAAGCACAGGTCTAATGAAATGATATTGTTCATTGTCATGCCTCATAACGTTTATATTTACTTACTGTTACCTATTAATCTCTAATAAATGCATATTCGAACACAGTTCATCATGACTCATGCATGGCTATAGGCGATAGTTAATGTGTACACGTGTCAGCTGCTACCATTGTGTATTGCACTAGATATATGGGTTCCTTGGTCTCCTCTCTGTATCTTCTTTTCTAGTTTTGATAAGGTCACCGGCTGGTTAAGATAAAACATATAAACATATAGGATTGTATTCAAAGTGTGTGGTAATGTAGTATAATCATTAGTTCTATTGGTGGGACCGTACTCAGTTACTTCCATACAGGACCCACATTGAGATAGCATGTCCCCCATAATATATAACTGTGTCTAATTCTCCGAGTAAAATGATATATACGAAATCCAAATGAGGATGGATTCAATGTTAACGATACGCCATATTAGAGTATCCATCTAGTCAGCTTCTTTCATGTAATACTATATAATATTACCAACTTATCAACATAGCAACTTTCACATAAGATATGACAGAAGCAATACATTACAATGATCTCTAGCTAACAAATCATACAGAAGTCTTAGCTTTCTTCATCATAATGATATCAGATCATGGACACTTTCTCATGTATATTGGCTACCAACAGGCTGTTGTGTCACCGGACTATGCTCAATAATCGTTTATTGCATAAATCATGCTGGCTCGTGATAACAAACAGACAAGCAATATGAAAATACAAGCATGAGGACAGATAATGGACACGATTAGCACGTGGTATGACATATAAGCATTCACTGTATACATTCTCCGCTGTAACGAATATCATAGAAGAACGTGGCCAAGCCCACAATCAGCTCTGAATACAGAGCATTCAGACATACGCTCTTAATTACATCATAGAAGCTCATAAAATAGCATATATAACGGTTAAGTGTGTAGGATTCAAGTAGGGGAAAACCCGGCCACCACCCCCCCCCCCCCAACATTTGACGAGTAAATATTTGTTTGCTCTAAAATGCGCCAGAACGCAGCAAAATGGGATGTAGGTATCAACAATATTCAGGAGGGCATGCCGCCGGACAACCCTAGCAGTCTCCCGAGCGGACGACGAACGAGCAGTGCTAGTTTGCAAATATAGTTAACTACTAGTACGTAAATTAAGAAGTCCCGCCCCTCCCCCTCCCTAACCTGAAATCCTGGATCCGCCCCTGGGATATGGAAATATAATTCTTGGAATTGTTTTACTTTTCTGAATGCATTGTATGTATTAGAGATTCAGATTAACACTAATATTGATTTCACATTAGGACACAGATTATATCGTTATAACTATGTATACTATAGTTTTGTATATACGGTACATATTGTATTGATGAAAACTTATTTAGTCCATGCAGGTTTCATGAATATCATCACCTTCAAAAGTGCTATAGAACTCTACATGCCAATAATACTGCACATAAGCAGATATGTATAACCAACATATTAGTCCCCGATATGGGTACCCCTGAACACTCTATAAACATGCTTAATATATGTGAACATATAGTCAAGTGAGCAACTCATTATAACCACAATTACAAATAGTTTAGTATGTTCGAAAATCTGTGTAAATATTCCAATTCACATGTTCACATACTAAGGAGCATGCATGTATAAATATTGTAAAACCTCATAAGAGTATATGACATAAGTTGCATATGCTACTGCACACAATGCTTTATTCATTGATACTGAATATGTGTATGTGTGTATAGACACACTATGTTCGAACACATGTGTATAAACTTCCAAGTATGCAATATATGTGTGACAAATGTACATACTTGATTAGCAAATGTGACATAAACAATGACAAGACTCATTGAATAGTTGACACATATTGTAACGTCCCTTCGTTGCGTCTACCTTCAAGAATACACGGGGTAAACCATAGTTTCCTGTTCACGCAGGGGAATGGTAGCGGGCCCTCGTGAATCGAGGTAGGGAAATTGAACAACTATAGCTACTTGGAAATGAAAGAACGACAGTGGCGAATTCAGTATGAATACCTGATATTTTGATAACACATAAAACACAATAGTATGCAACACGTACAACTATATGAGGGTGACAATTCATGGTAACAATAATTGTATCGGGGTGGTATACAGGACTATATAAATCAACAGTTAGTATATATTCGTAGTACATGTATGCGAGTCGAGACTAACATAGGCGACTGTGGGAGCAACTAGACACGATCAACTATTTTCTAAAGCGTACAAGCACGGACCTAGACGGGAATCGCGGGACTATCATACATTTTGCTACTGAGTGTGGGAGTTACACAGCGGGAATCACGAAGTTGGGGTTGGGAATAATGCTGGGTGGGGGAGTCACACAGCGGTAATCACGAAGCTGGGGTTGGGACTAATGCTGGGTGGGGGAGTCGCACAGCGGGACTCACGAAGGTGGGGTGGGAACTAAGCTGGGTGGGGGAGTCACACAGCGGGAATCAGGAAGCTTGGATGGGGACTAAAATTATGCTGGGAGGGGGACGCCCACAGCGGGAATCACGAAGCTGGGGTTGGGACTAATGCTGGGTGGGGGAGTCACACAGCGGGAATCACGAAGCTGGGGTTGGGACTAATGCTGGATGGGGAAGTCACACAGCGGGAATCAGGAAGCTAGGATGGGGACTAATTATGCTGGGTGGGGGACGCACACATCGGGAATCACGAAGCCATGGTGGGGAATCACACATAGCAGGAGGACACGAAGCAGGGTCGGGAATCGCACAGCAGGGGTTGAAAGAGAGGGGACACGAAGCTACGGTGGCGAGTCACACATCTGGGGGGTCAGGAAGCTGGGTGGGGACTAATGTTGGGTGGGGAGTCACACAGCTGGGTGGGGAATTACACAGCAGGTGGGCACACAACAGGGGTGGGGAGTCACACAGCCGGGGGTCACGAAGCTGGGGTGGGAATCATGACACATAGCTGAATGGGGGGCACACAACAGCTAGGACGCATGACAATGGAATGGGGCATAAGAAGTAGCATCACTACATTTCTTATACGATACTTTGAACTACAAATATATGTATATATACATGAAATTACGCTCACGCGTGTCTTATATACCAGCCTATTTGAAAACGTAGCTTTTTGGCGGCCATCTTGAAAATATAACCGCCATGCATTTAAAAGAAATGTGTGTTTCTGCTAGTAAGATGCAGAATATATATTATTTCCATCTTCTGAGCAACTTATACGGTTATCAGTTCAATGAGAACTGAAAAGTATCCTATCAATATCATTATTCGGACACCAATCATAAATGGACTAAAGGTAAAATAAGACTACTTTGAGGGGGCCGCATGAGTTGGTTATAGAACGCAACTCTGCATGATGTAAAGACGTATGTTTGAAGCGAATCGTACTTAGTTTTGTGGATATATTTGGTATTATAATACTTTAACGCAATGCCGTGCGCGGATGTCGGACGCACGCACGCACAGACGCAATCGTATGTGGTTTATTGAATATTGACATTTTAATACCTTCTTTGACCTCAATACCTTCTTAGACGTGTGATGAATGTTTATAAAATGCATCCCTTGCACTGTCACGATTAACGGTAGCATAGCATGACGAGAAAAAGCAATGAACACACTACAATTAGTTGCTCTTTTCCAAAGTCAGTCGTAAATAAAATATTTATACTCTCTGTTAACAGAAACAATGGTAACACCTTATGTTCCATCAATAGCATGATATAATATAGCACTAGATAACAAGACAACGACAGCTGTCCTGTCATAGTCAGTGTGGTAACATCAACATCTCAGGTATCTTTCCATTCGATAACGATGCCCAGGCTGGAACGGCTCCACGAAATCGATTTCATCTAAGCCAAACAAACATCAACTGCAAATATCACTTTTATTAGTTGTAATGAGCCAGTATTCTCTAAAACACATTTAATGTTTGTAATATATAATACAATGTATATACATACGTGTCTGGTATCGGGTGTCATGGGATGGGTTTGACGTCGTACGGGCCTGGACTGTGCATCGGATCGCATGATCATGATGCACAAGTGATGTATCGTGGTTTCGTGGTTTGACATATGGCCTGGGCTCGCGCGACGTCATGACGTCCGGCTCACAAGATCCGGTGTACTGTACGTCACACAGGACTGTCGATACATTTTCATACTGTTTTGATACAGACCACGTGGTCGTAAATTTAATAAAAAGAGTGACTTTAAAACAATGTGTATTAAATGTGCTTCCCTTCGGAGGTTATTGGAAATTATTATATACATGTATATCTATGTTATTTTGTTGCTTATCATTATGTATTCTAGTGCACTCTATAAATATCACGCAATCTGATTGGCTGATGGTCACACATTACAGGTATATCATTGTTGATGAACGGTCGCAAATTATTTCAATATGTATTCCTACGCCAATAATAAGTTTGAGGTAGGTCAATTTACTCTGCCACATAATGACCGAACAAAATGGGGTAACTCACATAAAATGTCCCAAGTGGTATTCTGGTATTATTCTCAAAGACACAGCTGGCTTGTATCTGAAACGTCCTGGTCCGAAACGTCCTGGTGACCTGGTAGAAGTTGCATGGTCCGAAGCGTGCGGCGAAAATATCTCACCGTTGATCACGTTTCATATGTTTTGGCAGTAATACAAACAGTAAGTATGTATCCTGTGTAATCTTGCATCTCAAATGTTAGTTGCTCCAGTCAATGTAAGTATATGTAATGATAATGCCTGATGGTATGGAGAAATCCTTGTACATGTATGTTAGGTGCATGAAATTGCGATAGATTGTATTCCGACCAATTATAAGTTAATATTAATGAACATGGAGATTTTCCGTGATTCTGCAGATCAGAATTTAAATTGTAGCGAGGCCGAATGCATGTTTAAGGCGGCTGTGGCCCAGATGGTACCTCCGAAAATGCATTTCACAATAAAAGTCGATATGTGTCAATGAATTTCGTATAAATGCAGTCGCAACTTGTCACTCGCCATAAACATACGTTTGTCGGTTAATTATCACATTTGAATATCATTTCCTATATTGTAAACTTCAACTCCAGGAAATTATTGCATGCTAAATTGGACTTGGTTGTAGGCATATTGCGTCACAGATATATCGGAAAACCTGGCCAGTAGTTACATAATGCCATCTACCGATTCAGTATCACAACTGATTACCGCTTTGCTTCAGATAAGACACAAAGGTGCACCTACTTGAAACTCCTCAAGAGTTTTATTACGATATATTCTTTTCAGCATTGCACATATAATTACATATAATTACCACAAAAACTGTGATACCTTAAAGGAGACATAGCCAGGTTCTGTTTTCGCGATACGCTTATGCATTCATATTCATATTCCATTTTTTCCAGCCGTCACTGCAGGACTACCTTCCCCTTGTTTTGCTTACCACAAGTATTTCCCTTTGCGCTCACGTGGGTATATGACGTATGCCTAGTACTTCAGAAATGTATGCATAATAGGAGTATTACACGTAATAGTTCAACAGACTACTTAGAACTCCAGTGTATTACAGCGCTGACATAAATATATATGGGACCTTAGCGATACGGTATAAAAATAAGAATGACCCAGTTACAATCCACATACTGAAATGCGAAAATTGGTGACAAAATGGACATACTACTATGATAAATCAGGCGGGCAAGAGTACACACTAATCAGAGCTAACAGGTGCATAGATGGATCTGGTGCTATGCTAGTTAAACTGTCATAACGTCATTCCTGTGGGCCATTGTCCACATACGACACAATGTGTGTTTGTTTGTTTATTGGTGTGTAACGGCCTATCAACAGCTAAGGTCATGTAAGGCCGGGAAAACTGGTTCGATCCCGTTTTAACCTGCTGCATTGGGGGGAAAATCCCAAAATCAGAACGTAATATTTACATCGAGAACAAATATATTCATCCTTGAAATTAGAACTTGAAATGGACGCTTGTCGACAAGCGCATGTGTATCCCCCTCCCCAGATACACAAGTAGTTTGAAAAAAGGGTGTTCGAGTTATGCTCCGGAGACAAAATCTGTGACGGAAAAAACAAAGGGAGATAACTAAACAATTAGTGATGCAAGAGTTGTCATTCTTGCGTGACACACCTTTAGGGTCGTGGTCTATGCATGTGTGAAGTTTCATGAAAATATTCCAAAGGGTGTTCGAGTTATGCTCCGGACACGAAATCAGTGCACGAAACAACAAAGGGAGATAACTAAGAAATTAACGACGCAAGAGTTGTCATTCTTACGTGCGACACACCTTTGGGTCGTCTTCTATGCATGTGTGAATGTTTTAATAAACTAGTAAATGTGTTCATAGAACACGGATGTCCCACATATCGCTTTGATAATAAATGAGGCCAAATTCCAAGTAAAAATTTTCTTTTACCTGAGCGTTAAAGTTTTTGAAGCACCAAGTATGTGACCTTGACCCTGGGCTTGGCGGGGGCAAGGAGGATGAACGTGGATTTGGCACAGGGCGGTAGAGGATCATTAGAGCAATGCGTATATGAAATATGAAGATGATCCATGAAAGAAAACAGAAATTATAAGATATTTAGCCGAGCGTTAAAGTTTTTGAAGCACTAAGTATGTGACCTTGACCCTGGGCTTGGCGGGGGCAGGACGAACGTGGATTTGGCACAGGGCGGTAGAGGACCATTAGAGCAATGCGTATATGAAGCTGATCCGTGAAAGAAAACAGAAATTATAAGATATTTACCTGAGCGTTAAAGTTTTTGAAGCACCAAGTATGTAACCTTGACCCTGGGCTTGGCGGGGGCAGGACGAACGTGGATTTGGCACAGGGTGGTAGAGGACCATTAGAGCAATGTGTATATGAAATATGAAGCTGATCCGTGAAAGAAAACAGAAATTATAAGATATTAACCTAGCGTTAAAGTTTTTGAAGCACCTAGTATGTGACCTTGACCCTGGGCTTGGCGGGGGCAGGACGAACGCGGTATTGAACCATCAGAGCAATATGTATATGAAATATGAAGCAGATCGGTCGAAGGATGAAGAAATTATGAGACATTTACCCGAGTGTTAAAGTTTTGTGACGGACGGACGGACGGACGGGAGGACGGGACGCACGTTCCTACGAATGAATACTTGTTGGGTTTTTACTGTATAAAAATACCCAACAAGAGTACCCAACACTATCCTAACCCTACCCAATAAGATCTCCGTACGCTTACAACAAGTACCCATTCGTGTGTGATGACGGACGGACGGACAAGGGTAACACTAAATGCCCCCTCCATTATCGTGATGGGGCATAAAAATATTCCAAAGGGTGTTCGAGTTATGCTCTGGATACGAAATCAGAGCATGAACCAACAAAGGGAGATAAGTAAACAAGAATTCCGAGGAATCAAATGCCTCGCCTTGTCCCGCCTTGACCTCGAGCCTGGGCCCGAAAGCAATTTCCACTGGCCCGAACATAGTATACAATTATTGACTAGTGAGCCATGGAATATCAGATTATATTCTATGGCTCACTAGTCAATAATTGTTTTATTATATGATAATAGTCTGTATATAGCATTTACGACCTTATGCTACTAGACAAAAATTGAAAAAGAATTTGAAAAAAAAAAATGGAAAAAAAAAGTTTAAAAAATTAAAAATAATAATGCTTGCTACTGGAGCCCAGAATTGAGCCCAGAATTGTTTTTTAATAATCCTATATTTATCTACATATATCTGCACAGGTCCACATAATGCCACAATATTTTCAACACAGTTTACGGAAATGTAATATACAAAATATAAATAAAAAAATAATGCTCGCTACTGGAGCCCAGAATTTTTGTTAATAGTCCTATATTTATCTACATATATCTGCACAGGTCCACATACTGCCACAATATTGTCAACACAGTTTACGGAAATGTAATAATGTACCTGTATAAATTACCTGTAATAAGTTAGTGGTCAGTTAAACAATTGAAAAAGAATGTAAAAAAAAAAATGGAAAAAAAAAATTAAATTAAAAAAAAATAATGCTCCTACTGGAGCCCAGAATGTTTTTTAATAGTCCTATATTTATCTACATATCATATATGCACAGGTCCACATATTTCCACAATATTTTCAAAACAGTTTACGGAAATGTAATACAATACAATACAATACAAAATTAGTTTATTAAAGTGTCGTATACTAGCAAACATGTACATCGATATTTACTTAACACATTAATGCTAGTATCCAGCCGTATTCGACTTATAGGACACTATAAAATAGACAGTTATATACATCTAATATATACCAGTAATGATCAGTGAATCACAATTGGCATGTCCACATAGCCATGTTGAAAAGCAAATGCTGTATATGTTTAAGACACATAATTATGTTCCCCCAGCTGCAACCCTGAACACTGGACAGTGACAATGATTTCAGCCGATGTGTTCATAGTAATCTAGTTTTAATATCAGTCCCATAGTATCATCAGTTCCAACCCAACATGTACATGTACACATAGCAAATGAGATTCACCGTAATACATTGATCCTCACATGTTAATTTAATAATATATCATTAATTTCATATTTAAAAACACATTATTTACATGCATTTTAGATGCGGATAGTAACATATATACATGTATATCACATACAGTATTGTTGAGGCACCTAAATATAATATTTTCTTCGATAAAACATTTTTGACAGAACGTTGCATAAAACATGTTGCACATTTTTACATTGCATTAAGAAAATTATCTTTTGGCTCGATGTAAAGACATAAAAAGTTCATTATTATCACAGGCTTTCTGGAATAGGGCGTCTCTAATATCTGAGTAAAATCACACTCGACTAAAAAGTGCGTTTCGTCTTCTACCGAATTTGTGTTGCACATTTTACATATTCTCTGTTGAATTGGTATTTTAGGTTTAGAGTATCTACCGGTTTCTATACATATCGGCAAACTGCATGAACGTAATTTGAATAGAATGCGTCGGTGGTCTCTAGGTAGGGCCAATTTACAATACCATTCCTTACTCAAGTCTTGTTTATATGTTCTGTACGTTCTTAGTTTTTCGGAGTTCATTAAATCCATATGCCATTTCTGGAAGTCTTTATCACACAGTGTCACCTTTATTGTCTTCAATATGTTTTTTATTGATTTCGATTGGTCGTTAAGGATTCTCGTCACATTCAGTTCATTTGCCAGTTTGGTAATTCTACTTTCCCACCCGCGACTGTTTTGTTTAGACCATATATTTACACGTTTCACTATGCGGTCATCGTCTGTACGCTCCAGTTTAAGCCACAATCTAAATGTTTCAAGCTTGGCGTTCACATAACATGAATTCCATCCCATGTCCCCACGCAATGAAATATTGGCAGCGTGTTTGCCGCCTCCTAGGAAATATCGACACGCCTTATGTTGTACAACTTGTATGCTCTTTTGGTCTGTAGTTCCCCATACTCCTGCAGCATAAAACATTACTGGCTCAACCAGCGATTTATACAACTTTTCAACAAAAAAAGTAACATGTTGGATAGTGATATGTGGTGGGCACCCCTTGATTATGAAGCTGTGAAAGTTTGGTGGTCCTAGGTGGTACAGTAACAAAGAAACGGACTTAAACACGAAAACTTAACATTGAAAACGCGAAAACTTAACATTGAAAATGGCTAAGTCGACTGTGCAGATAAAATGGGTGAAGTTAAAAAAAAAGTAACATGTTGGATAGTGATATGTGGTGGGCACCCCTTGATTATGAAGCTGTGAAAGTTTGTTGGTCCTAGGTGGTACAGTAACAAAGAAATGGACTCAAACACGAAAACTTAACATTGATTGTGGACGCCGCCCGCCCGCCGCCCGCCCGCCCGGCTTTCGCCAATCCAATAGCCTGGATTTTATTTAAAAAAACCTGGCTAAAAATTAAAAAAATAATGCTCGCTACTGGAGCCCAGAATTTTTGTTAATAGTCCTATATTTATCTACATATATCTGCACAGGTCCACATACTGCCACAATATTGTTAACACAGTTTACGGAAATGTAATAATGTACCTGTATAAATTACCTGTAATAAGTTAGTGGTCAGTTAAACAATTGAAAAAGAATGTAAAAAAAAAAATGGAAAAAAAAAATTAAATTAAAAAAAAATAATGCTCCTACTGGAGCCCAGAATGTTTTTTAATAGTCCTATATTTATCTACATATCATATATGCACAGGTCCACATATTACGGGGCGCCAAGTGGGACATGGCTCAATTTTGTCAACAAAATTCAATTCTGTGTCACAAAATTCACTTTTGTGTCACAGAATTCAATTCTGTGTCACAAAATTCAATTCTGTGCCACAGAATTCAATTCTGTCCACAAAATTCAATTCTGTGCATTCTGTGTCACAAAATTTAATTCTGTCAATTCTGCACACGCATGTAAGAAGGACTACCATTGGTCAGAAACTGCACTGGAGAAATGGGTCACGGTCGCCGATCTACACATTCAATGTCGATGATTTATTTCTCATTCTGCCGATGATTCATTTCTCATTCTGCCATTTTGCTTCAACTATCTCCAAACAGTCAAACGTTGACAAACCCATTCGTATTTAAACTCATTTGCGTTATAATTGTACAACTCTATTCATGTACATGTAGATCTCCCGCGAGTACTGACGTCATTTAGTGTGTATCGCAAGGTACATTTGCCCAGTTAAATCAATAATACACGCGCTGTGGCCTGTGTTCTGACTGCTGTCTGTGTTTATAAACAGAATGTGTGTATTGGGCCATTTGAGGAAACCATTTGTAGTATTTGTGTAGATACCATGGATACATGTACTAAGATGGTGTATACTGTAAATAATGCATGTAGACACATAGTTGCGAACACGTAACTTCGCAACTAGTAGACACAGATCCAATACCATTTGTTTCACAAGGTTAGATCTACTGTTAGAATACGACGTCATCTAATGTCATTTTCGAGCATAAAACGTTACCTGATAAATAGAATACCAGGCTAGTGTATTTTAATATCAAGTTTATCAGGCTCGGCTCGGAAACGGTAGGAATTCTTCGGCAAGCCTCGGAATTCCTACGCGTTTCCTAGCCTTGCCTGATAAACTTGATATCAAAATACACTAGCCTGGTATTCTCTATATATGGGCATGCTCTCAGGTCTAGCTATGTCCCGGCTACTTTATGTTTGACCCTGTTTACATAATTGAGGGAAAATTCTGAATATTTTTCTTATTTCTCCTTCAAAGTATATATGCTTATATGGTGTGACCACTCATTTGTAATCATAATATAACCAAAATAACTGTCCATAAAGAAGTATAATATTGATATATTGGGTTATATTTTCGCATTGAAATATTTAAACCTGCAAGTGTACTCCACCATCTAGTAAAATGGACTAAGACCGATCTCAACCAATCAACGTAGAGATGACATACGCAACTAATTTTTGTGGACAAAAATGAATTCTGTCTTCACAAAATTGAATTTTGTGACACAGAATTGACAGAATTGAATTTTGTGACACAGAATTGAATTTTGTGATTTTTAGTGTTACAAAACTCAATTTTGTACACATAATTAACCTGTCCTGCATGGCGCCCCGTACATATTGCCACAATATTTTTAAAACAGTTTACGGAAATGTAATATAATCATTTACCTGTATAAATTACCTTTAAGTGGTCAGTTGCACATGCTAGCACATGCACAGGTGAATAGTCTGTATATAGCACTTACGACCTTATGTTACTAGACAAAAATTGAAAAAGAATTTGAAAAAAAAAAGGAAAAAAAAAAATTGAAAAAAAAGTTTAAAAATTAAAAATAATAATGCTTGCTACTGGAGCCGGATTTTTTTTTTAATAGTCCTATATTTATCTACATATATCTGCACAGGTCCACATAATGCCACAATATTTTCAACACAGTTTACGCAAATGTAATATCCAATGTAGTAATTTACCTGTATAAATTACCTGTGGTCAAGAGTCGACATTTGCACATGCTAGCACATGCACAGGTGAATGGTTCTCCCAGTCTCTATTGTTCTCTCTACAGGTAAGGTGTACAGAGCACACGAGAAAAGATGTACAGAACAGACGAGAAAACGGGTCTTCATGCATTATTGTCCAGTTTGTAGAGTGCGCAAAACAAAAAAGGTAGATAACTAAAAAATTAGCTATGCAAGAGTTGTCATTGTTGTGCGCGACACACCTCCGGGTCGTGGTCTATGCATGTGTGAAGTTTCATGAAAATATTCCAAAGGGTGGTCGAGTTATGCTCCGGACAGGAAATCAGTGCGCGAAAACAAAAAAGGGAGATAACTAAAAAATTAGCTATGCAAGAGTTGTCATTCTTGTGCACGACACACCTTCGGGTAGTGGTCTATGCATGTGTGAAGTTTCATGAAAATATTCCAAAGGGTGGTGGAGTTATGCTCCGGACACGAAATCAGTGCGAGAAACAAAAAAGGGAGATAACTAAAAAATTAGCTATGCAAGAGTTGTCATTCTTGTGCGCGACACACCTTCGGTTCGTGGTCTAATTGAATGTGTGAAGTTTCATGAAAATATTCCAAAGGGTGTTCGAGTTATGCTCCGGACAAGAAGTGTCTGCGGCGGACGCGGACGCGGACGCGGACGCGGCCCGCTGTCAAATCCATAGTATCCCCCGACGGAGTCCGGGGGATACAATAACCCGACCTGGTGCCAGGTCCATACCACACCAGTCACTTGGCCCATTCCCCTAAAATACGATTACGAATAATCGTAATACTGACATAAGGGGTATAACCAGATACAACTGTCACATACAAAATTCCAAAGACGTATGGGAGGGCTAAACCAGGTCTCCATTCCGGTAAGGATGAACCCTGATCGTTAAATTACGCATCGCGTGCTCCCACCTACCACCCACCAACGAAACATTTGATATACATCGGATCAATTAAAGGTAAATGCCCACTCAGAAGGCACACACTGTTCTTTATAGGAATTAAATAAGTGTATAATTGTGTCACCATTCCACCAGTTCTAAAACTTACAAGTGCCCGCTATACAGATAGAATTGCGTACGAGCATAAACTAGGGTTTTAGTATAGTACAATCTCTGCGCACCAAAGAGTTGTGTTACTAAAGTGATCATACACATATACTTTATATATTTATGCAGGATTTATATTCACAAGTAGTAGGTTAAGCCTAGTAATTTGCATAAATAAGATGGCCGCCAATGAAAAAGTGCTTTACTACATGGAGATGCATATCGTATTGTGTAAGCAATTTTAAAAGCAGACATACCGGTAAACCGGAGGCATTTAATACGTCATAGCCGAATAAATGTGTATCTGATATGTCCGCCATTTTACAATACAATTTTATAATTCTATGAAATATTTAAAGAAACAGGCACGCACGTGCAATTAAGTATTGACACCACCCACAGATATGAAACTAACATAGTCGTAAGTTATTTAGCATATTGGTATTAATACGCAAGACAACATAACATTTGTGGTATACATAAACATTATATCAGTATCGGCGGAATAAATAGTAATTGTTTATTATAGCCCCAATTCTCATGGATTCGTGCCTTCTCATTGATTCATGACCCTAGAAAACAAGTGAATAAGCATATTCTAAGAATAGTGTTAATTGAACATTATTTTAATTAGGTATTTTAAGTTGTTTCCCACGGTTTTCAATGTTACAGTTACATACAATCGTGAGTTACCACCTATTTTGTGATTTTTCTACATACTTCCTTAATCTGAAGAGGGTCTGTTCGCAAATTATGCATAAAATGTGATATATTTTGATTCTATGTGAATCTGGACATCACCATATTTAAATTTGATGCATCTAGGTAGCAACACTTCTTTATTGTACAAGTGAGTAAGGAACGTCACTCAAATGTGCAAACAGTTGTAGGGCACACTATCAAGTAGGTGACTTGGGTGGGTTATTTCTAGGGACTCTAAGACTTGCATAAACAAAACATTTGGCGAATTCCTTATGTGCACACATAGTCGAGTGTTTGAACTTTATGTTGATGTATACATTTTCAGGAATTAATCAGAATATAACACACAATATGAATGTAGGTGCTTAGGGGCACAGATCAATGAGAACAGTGACTATATCTGTTTTAGTATGACTAGAAGCTCTAATAAATTACTCTATTTTATGTTTAACATACATTGTACTTTTATACGAGTTTGGGACCATACAGCTTTTTGTTTGATGATTAAATGTGTAATGTCCGCTACTAATCAGTAATACTGTATCCGTCTTAAGATTGGAGCATATCACGTGTTATTCCATTTTGTATTTCGTCACACGCATTACCATGCACGGCATATTGTTTATGAAGAAACGTTTACCCGAGTAATGCAATGAGCAAAACCGACATCTGGGAAACAGGACAGCAAAAGGATTATTATTTGTGTTTTGATATCTAACATTACAGACAATGCCAACATATCCGTCGCAGAACACAACTACCAAAACAAGTTATACTACGCGTTTCACGTTTTATTTCTAGCTGATTGCTGAGCATGTCTTTGCAGGACTGTGTACCGCTTTTTACGAGTACTAATATTAAATTATCGGGAAGAATATACACAACCATAATATTTGAGAATAACAATTGTATTTACAACCTTCAAGTTGTAACGCGATTGATAGCGCGGTGCGGTATGGCATACATCATAACCGTAAATATATCGGCTCCTTTTCCGGTTCATGTCTGAAACCAGGAAATTAAATGAGAACTTGTTTTAACCCTTTGAACCCGAAATCCCGCTATATCGGTTTATGCAAAAAGTGCAGATCCAGATGAGCCGACTCGTAACGAGCCGTCTCATCAGGATCCGCAATTTTTGAAAGCAATTTTAATATTTTTGAGAACAAAAACAACCCCTTTTCATAAATTGACGAATCTGAAAATCATTTTGTGACCATTGGATTGGTCGGAACATTAGCATATCACAGTCCATTCCAGTTCCTTAGGGTTGAAAGGGTTAAATCTCTTTTCTGACATGTTGTTGTTGAAATTGATAGTGGAGGGAGCATTTCGTGTTACCTTTGTCCATCCATCCCGTCCGTCCCTCCGTCACAAAGTTATTTGTTTTGTTTCTGCTTGTATCTTCAATATAATATCAGGCATACGACCACCATGCTAACACACTGTCATGAGCCAGTGATGTGCACCACAAACCACCATGAAGCAAATGCTCTTTGTATGATCTTGACAAACAATTGAAATATTTACATAGTTATTTCCAATGGTTAAAGTTTATGTTTACCCTTGTAAGTTGTAGGTAGGGCATCCGTATTCTATAGAACACATTTTCTAGTTTCTTCTTTATTTTTTCAGCTCACCCATAATACATATATGTTATCAGAAAACCAATACAAATCTATATTTAAATGTTATTGTGTCCCCCCCACCCCCAAGACGAAACTTGCAATAATACGTTTTAGAAATCCCAGAGTTCTATTTGCCGATTTAGTATATAGATTTAGCTGAGTGTTCCATGTTAAATTTTGAGAACTATCGATATTCAACATCATTTACTCTCGAAAGAGTTTGTCCATGAAGTATGTAACTATGTTTTATTGTATTTTTCTTTGGTATTTCAGTGGGTTAAACTCCATATCCTACTGATTTTCCCATTTAACAAACGCGACCAATGTCGTCTTCGAGAGATTTTCTCAAAGTGTTATGTAAACTGCTGTGTTATGTAAACTGCTGTGTCATCTGCAAATAATCGGACACTTGTTGTTTAATTGTGTAGGGTTCATATAAAGAAGAAATGAAAATGTGTCGGCGAATAACATAACCATTTAACAATATGGTCATATAAGAGAAGTGGCAATATAAATAATGGACTGTACACAACCATAAAACACTAGATGGCCGCGGCCAGCATATCACAATCGCCGAGGTATTCGATGGTCCCAGTATGTATGTGTCTGGTTAAAGAAATCAGATTTGGGAGATATTGGGTACTTAAAAACTTTCACGCAGAGTTTACAAAAGTTTACCGCAAATTTCAGAGTAATTTGGTCTTGACCTTGGACATGGCGGTTGCATGGATGGGCTGTAGAATGAAAATATGTATGGTGATAAAGACATACATGAAGGTTCAAGTCAATTGCACTTATATACGTATGAACTTATATTATTCTATTGGGTAGTTAACAACTTTAAAGCATATTAAAACAAGAGTGCCGAAGGTCACAATATACGCCCGTCGAGGCAAGGCCAGTCAACAAGGGGAGATAACTCATCTTGACGTGATAAACATGTAAACCAAATGTGGTTAGGATCGGTCAAGTAGACCTTGAGTTATTGCGTGGACAAGGATACAGAGTGCGAAAATTAACAAGAGCTGTAGGAGAACAGCATAGCTCGACTACGAGGGTTGTCAATGTACACATAGCTTGACAAACTAGGTGGCCGCGGCCTGCATAATGCAAGGATAAAAGTAGGTCAAGGTCAAATATAGGTCAGGGATTATTGATGTACATCACTAGGAGATGAAGTTGTCCAAGTATGGTTGCTGTAGGCCCAGAAATATTCATATACAAGCTTGACTATAAACCGTAACCAAGTTTGAGTACAAACCTTAACCAAGGGGAAATAAGTAAGTAATTCAAGGTTAAATGTAGGTGAAGGTAAAATATAGGTCAGGGGTTATTGATGTACATCCCTATGAGAAAAAGTTATCCAAGTATTGTGTCTGTATGCACAATAGTATTCCATCTACAAGCTTGACTAAAAACCTTAACCCAGGTTGACTAAAAACCTTAACCAAGGGGAATTAACTAAGTAATTCAAGAGGAAATGTAGGTCAAGGTCAAATATTGATCAGGGGGGAGGGGGTTATTGATGTACATCCCTATGATAAAAGGTTGTCCAAGTATGGTGTCTGTATGCACAATATTATTCCATGTACAAGCTTGACTAAAAACCTTAACCAAGGTTGACTAAAAAGCTTAACCCAGGGGAATTAAGTAAGTAATTCAAGGTTAAATGTAGGTCTAGGTCAAATATAGGTCAGGGGTTGTTGATGTACATCACTAGGAGATGAAGTTGTCCAAGTATGGTGGGTGTAGGGCCAGGAGTATTCCATATACAAGCTTGATTAAAAACCTTAACCAAGGCGTGACGGTGACGCCGACGCCGGGGTGACTACATAAGCTCTAACTATTCTTCGAATAGTCAAGCTAAAAATGGCTGCCAAGGGGAGATAAGTATCGGAAATTTTTGAAAATCAATAGACTTCTTCGTCTTGCCGTAATAAACATGTATACCGCATTTGGTTACGATTCAAGTAGAACTTGAGTTATTGCGTGGACAAGGATACAGAGTGGGAAAATTAAAAATGGCCGCCAAGGGGAGATAAGTCATCGGACATTTTTAAAAATCAATAGGCTTCTTCGTCTTGCCATGATAAACATGTATACATACCGAATTTGGTTACGATCCGTGAAGTAGAACTTGAGTTATTGCGTGGACAAGGATACAGAGTGCAAACAATAAAATGGCCACCAAGGGGAGATAGGTAATTGGAAAAGTTTGAAAATAAATAAGCTTCTTCATCTTGCCGTGATAAACATGTATACCGAATTTGGTTACGATCGGTGAAGTAGAACTTGAGTTATTGTGTGGTCAAGGATACAGAGTGCGAAAAATAAAAATGGCCGCCAAGGGGAGATATGTCATGGGATTTTTTTTAAAATAAATAGACTTCTTCGTCTTGCCGTGATAAACATGTATACCAAATTTGGTTACGAGTGGTGAAGTAGAACTTGAGATATTGCGTGGACAAGAATACAGAGTGCGAAAATTAAGTGGCTTCCAAGGGGAGATAAGCATAGGAATTTTTTCAAAATCAATAGACTTCTTCGCCTTGCCGTGATAAACATGTATACCAAATTTGGTTACAATCCGTCAAGTAGGACTCTAGTTATTGCGTGGACAATCTGTGCCTGCCGTAATACGTCCCGCTTTTTTCAAACGGGCGTATAAAAAGTATAACAACTAGATGGCCGCGGCCTGCATGTCGCGCCTTGTGGCGAGGAATGGACACTAAAAATATATAGTATAACAAAAAACTTTAACCAAAAAACTTAACCAAAAACTTTAACCGGACACACGTACGTACGTACGTACGCCAAAGTGCCGACTATATCGCGCTTTCCGCAAGCGGGCGCAAAAAAAACTTTAACCAAAAACTTCAAAGTAATTTGACCTTGACATTGGGCAGAGGGGCCGCACGGGAGGGGGTTAGAATAAAAATATAGATGATGATAAACACCCATGTGAAGTTTCAAGGTAATGGGCAAAGCAGTTGCAGAGATATAGTATAACAAAAAACTTTAACCAAAAAACTTAACCAAAAAACTTAACCAAAAACTTTAACCAAAAAACTTAACCAAAAAACTTAACCAAAAACTTCAAAGTAATTTGACCTTGACATTGGGCACAGGGGCCGCACGGAAGGGTGGTAGAATGAAAATATAGATGATGATAAACACCCATGTGAAGTTTCAAGGTAATGGGCAAAGCAGTTGCAGAGATATAGTATAACAAAAAACTTTAACCAAAAACTTTAACCAAAAAACTTAACCAAAAAACTTTAACCAAAAACTTTAACCAAAGAACATAACCAAAAACTTTAACCAAAAAACTTAACCAAAAACTTTAACCGGACACACGTACGTACGTACGCACGCCAAAGTGCCGACTATATCGCGCTTTCCGCAAGTGGGCGCGACAACAAAAACTTTAAGCAAAAAACTTAACCAAAAACTTTAACCGGACACACGTACGTACGTACGTTACGTACGTACGTACGTACGTACGTACGTATGCCGCCAAAGTGCCGACTATATCGCGCTTTCCGCAAGCGGGCGCGACAAAAATCATAAAATGTTTGATTTACCACCTGTGAAGGTGAGTAACAAATTATTTTGAAAGTAAGCGCTTACTAAAGTGATTTTTATGGGTCTTTTAACCTTTTGGCGGCCATCTTAGATGACGTAACCATTCCACTTTCACAAAACAAAATGCTACAGAGTGAGCTTTTCCTCGATACCTTCGATTTGATATATGACACAATCAGATTTGGTAAAATTTGACCCCCTTTCGACCTACCATCTCTGAAGGCGAACAACTCAATATTTTCAACCTGTTGGCGACCATCTTGGATGACGTAATCATCAGATTTCGACAAAAAATGCTCAGGATCGTCTCCTCGATAACTTTGATTTGGTATATAACAATGCCATATTTGGTCGAATTTGAAATTTGCCCATTTTTGATACCGGGGTTATCATTGTAACAAATCTGAAAGAGCATCGACTCTCGATCAATCCTGCCAAGTCACGTCCAAATCGATCTGGGGTCAGACATATTTTTATTAATTTGACCTAATTTTCATGGTGGCCATATTGGATTATGCGATTACCTATATGAAAAGGCTTCACCACGCACCATAACTGTGTAGTTTAGCATCGGTCAACCGGTTCACGAAAAAAAAATGTTTGAAATAAATATTAAAAGGATAACCATTGGACCTTTCGGCGGCCATCTTGGATGACGTAATCATTCAATTTCGACAAACAAATGTTCCAGAGTGATCATCTCATAGATACCTTGTATTTGATATATAACACGACAATAGTTGGTCAATTTGAAATTTGACCCCTACTCGACACCCCCCGGGCCCCGCACATTTATGATCGCGGGGTTATAATTTTAACAAATCTGAAAGAGCAATAACTATCGATCATTCCTGCAAATCTGTCGCGAGAAGATCTTGACATACATTTCTACAGCGGCCATCTTGGATATGCGATAACGTCCATTTTAACAATCTGAAAAGGATTGACACATAGACCATCCCCATGAAGTTTGGTCAACATCGGTCAAGCGGTTCAGAAGAGCTTAAAAAAAGTGTTGAAGGACGGACGACGATGGACGAAAAATGGTAACAATAGTACTTGGGCCTTCGGTCACTTGACCTTGAACTTGGTCACGGGGATGCATAGGTGTGCTATAGAATTAAAATGAAATATGATAAAGAGGTATGTGAAGTTTCAAGTCAATCGGTCGAGATATTTGGTAATTAAAAACGTTAACCCAAACGCCGGACGCACAGGCGAACGGACACACGCCAACAGCGGCGACTATATTACGCCGGCCACAAGTGAGCGAGATAATAAATTAGCAAACTTGTCTGAAAACTGATCAGTGGTCTCAGCGAGATTCAAATACAGCCTGTTTATTATATAGAAAAAACATATCGAATCTAATTTGACAAACTTTAGTGAGAAAACTGAATAGTCGTTTGAATAATATGTTCATGAGAGTTTTACAATGGACGGACGGACGGACGGGACGGACAGACGGGACGGACGGACGGACAAACAGACAAGGTAATACTAAATGCCCCTTCCACTATCATGGTGGGGCATAAAAAGGACATGTATAAGACGGAATGACAGACATACTGACACAGGCATTTTAATTACCGGTGATATAATACATGACTTATAATCTACGACAGATTAACAGAGCTCTAGTTAAGGTGCGTAATTTGAACAACTTGGGGTAAATTTTGTTATTTCTTCATCAAAAATGGCAAGTTGGGAGTCCTTTAGAATCGTCTCATTGAGACGATTCTAAAGCACTCTCAACTTGCTATTTTTGATGGAGAAATAAGAAATTTACCTCCAAATTACGCACCTTAACTGGAGCTCTGAGATAGGGTTAACTAGCAGCGACGCTGGCACTTCTGATGAACTCATTTGTCATGGGATTGCGCTGTGACTTTGATCTAATGTACGGAAGGCTAACTCCCTCATCCACGGTGGATGTATCTTCACATGCTATAGCAGCTAGGCTGTTCACCAAGAGCCTGAAATGTAACACAATATGTGACACTGACACGCACTGCAATCTAATAGCTTAACAGCTTTACACTGTTGTAATCATGTTTGGTGGAGAAACTACGACATTTCAGCTCGAGGGTTCATTACAGTACAACCCTAATTATTTTGTTTGTATTTTCTAATGTATTTTGCATTTTATAGAATAGGTACAAAAACAAGTTAAGTTCCAAATTTAATGCTACCATTTGCAGGTGACATATGATATGGTCATAACTCAAAACACCAAATTATTAATTGGAGCTCAACACAGTCGTAACTTAAATTACATAATTATTCAAAATAAATTGTGCTTGCTATATTTTATAACAAATTGTCTTAGTTTCAAAGTGGAATGTTGATGCATATGTAAGTAGAATTGTCTCTGTGACAAATTAATATGACATTGTACCCACTAAATTAGCAAAAATTTAAACCTATACAGGGCCCCAGATAAGGAATTAGTATTGTCACTCATTTATTTCTGAAGCAACTGGGTATTTAAACATTATAATTGGGTAAAGTAAAATCACACTACTGTTTACACGCAAGGAAACATAAATTATAAGCCATTTACAAGAGCATTAAGGTTTCGGGACGGACGTACGTACGTACCGACGTACGGACGCGGACGCCGTTAACACACTATATGCCCTCCCTCACCATTCGGTGACGGGGGCATAAACATCCATGTCCCCTGCGGGGCTCCGTAGGATGGCAACTATATGTAACCCTGAAATTGTGTTTCCGCTACATAATACCAGATGGCCGCGGCCCGCATGTTGAGCCCGCCGAGGCTTTTGATGGTATCGGAGTATATTTATTTGAAGCTTGAATTAAGGTTGTGGAGATATAAGGTATGTAAAAGCTTTAACACAATGTTTAATGTCATTTGACCTTGATATTGGGCATGTGGGCCATATAGTCAGGCTATGGAATGAAAATATGGATGATGAAAAGGAAGTATTGGAAGTTGGAAGTAAATTGGAGTAACAATTGTTGAGATATAAGGTATGTAAAATCTTTAACGAAGATTTCAAAGTCATTGAACCTTGATATTGGGCATGTGGACCATATAGTCAGGCTATGGAATGAAAATATGGATGATGAAAAGGAAGTATTGGAAGTTGGAAGTAAATTTGAGTAACAATTGTTGAGATATAAGGTATGTAAAAACTTTTAACGAAGATTTTAGAATAACGCAAACTTGCTAAGTCATTTAGCCTTGACCTTGGGGCACAGGGGCCGCATGAGTGGGACATAGAATGAATATATGAATGATGCCCAATAAGCATACAAAGTTTCAATCAAATCTGACTTACTGTTACAGAGATAGTAGGTATATGAAAACTTTAACGCAAATTTTGACAGAAACTTTAACGCAAACTTCAAGTCATTTGACCTTGACCTAGGGGCACAGGGGCCGCATGAGTGGGACACAGAATGAATATATGGATTATGACCAATAAGCATACAAAGTTTCAAGTCAATGTGACTTAGGACTGCAACGATATAAGGTATTTAAAAACAACTGTAACACAGATTTCGGACGGATTGATTGACTGACTGACGGACGGACGGACGGACGGACGGGACAGACGGACGGACGGACATTCCTACAAATGGATACTTATGTGGCTAACCCTAACCTTTTCCTTTGTTGATCCCTATTGTTCTGTAGCCACATAAACCCATTTTTAGCCACATAAAATCACGGAACAATAGAATATTACATAACCTATTGTTCTCCTAGCCACATATGTATCCGTTTGTAAGCTCGCACGGACGCACGGACGGACACACTGCGGGGTAGTTGTGTGACAATGCTGCTTGTGTGGCAACAAATTTTACTTCTGTGTCAGTTCAAAAAGTGTACACATGGCACCATACATCCAAGCGTCTCATATCCTCGGAGCTACAGATTCGTAAACCAGACAATGTCCATGGACCCTAATAGCATCCAAATGACCGAGAGTGTCCAACTTACTTCTGCTGCGATTTTTGGGACACTTCTGCTGCGATTTTTGGGACACATTGAAACAGTCACACAGGCTACTTTTTAGATGATTTAGACACATTTTCTTGTGTGACAGTCACACAAAATCAATTTGCAGCACAAGCATACTTTTTTCTCAGAAATTGCAGCACAAGCATACCCTCGTCAACTCGGACGGACGGACGGACGGACGGACGGACGGACGCACGGACGTCATTGTGATCATTGTGGTCTCGTTTTCCGCAAGCGGGCTTGACAAAAATAGAATCTATCAAGAAGATACTTACCACATCACATGATTTGCTGTTAGCGTTACATCAAAGAACAGTAAAGACATTGCCGATATGGTAAGCTGAAAAACACATGTGAACATATGAGATACATGCTTACTGCAACCTGTAAGTTAAAACATACCAAATATAATAAATTATTACGTGACAAACAAATCTGTACGGATAAGGCTCAACAGGATGCGCCCACCTCCAACCCAATAAATTCATGGGGGGCAAAAGAAAACGATGTGTGTAACAACAGACATTCGTTGTGTTTCCGCTTTCTTTGGAAAAATATATCTTTGAACTACATATGAAGAAACAAGGCTCGTTTAACATTACATCTTATCGCAAAGAACTCCGCGATTATATTAACGCTAAGGCATTTTCTTTTAATTCTTTGTTCTACGAATGACCAAATCTCTGAAGTGCCATAGGAGGGAAAAAAAGGAATTTGCAATTTAATTTTTTCGTCGAGCGTTATAAACCAGATGGCCGCGGCCCGCATGTCGAGCCCGCCGAGGCATTTGATGGTATTTTTAAAAACTTTTAACGCAGATTTCGGACGGACGGACGGACGGACGGACGGACGGACGGAGACGGACGGACGGACGGACACGGGTAACACTAAATGTCCCCTCCACTATGATGGCGGGACATAAAAAGGATAAACGAGAACAACATATTATCATATGGGGTAGGTTTAACGCTCTTCGAGACACTACTTTTTAATACAGTGTGTATAGAACGTGTGTACTATAATTAGATACTATTATGCTCAAATTATGTACAGTGTAAATGATGTATTGAAAAGTAAAAATAAAACATTAATCATAAAAGGTTTTCGGCAGCGGGTTTGTAAAACAAATAATAACTAGAAATGGACGCTTGTCGACAAGCGCATGTGTATCCCCCTCCCCAGATACACAAGTAGTTTGAAAAAAGGGTGTTCGAGTTATGCTCGGGAGACAAAATCAGTGACGGAAAAAACAAAGGGAGATAACTAAAAAATTATTGATGCAAGAGTTGTCATTCTTGCGTGACACACCTTTAGGGTCGTGGTCTATGCATGTGTGAAGTTTCATGAAAATATTCCAAAGGGTGTTCGAGTTATGCTCCGGAAACGAAATCAGTGCACGAAACAACAAAGGGAGATAACTAAGAAATTAACGACGCAAGAGTTGTCATTCTTACGTGCGACACACCTTTGGGTCGTCTTCTATGCATGTGTGAAGTTTAATAAACTAGAAAATGTGTTAATAGAACACGGATGTCCCACATATCGCTTTGATAACTAGAAATGTGGCCTGTCGGCACACGAATACCCCCACTGGCAGCCAAAGAAAAAAAGGCATTTTTGATTATAAGCCATTTAGCCGAGCGTTAAGGTTTCAAACGCATCAAGTCTGTGACCTTGACCCTGGGCATAGTGTGATAATACATGCATCGGTGTAGAAGATATAGAGCGGAAGGGAATTTCAATAGGTTTGACATTTGACCTTCAACTATGACCTTGACCTTGGACGTAGGTGCGTGGTTATTGATCGCGACACACCTTCTCATCCTGAGAAACATTTGTGCCAAGGCATTTGATAATCCATGCATCGGTGTAGAAGATATAGAGCGGAAGGGAATTTCAATAGGTTTGACCTTTGACCTTCAACTGTGACCTTGACCTTGGACGTAGGTGCGTGGTTATTGATTGCGACACACCTTCTCATCATGAGATTTGTGCCAAGCCATTTGATAATCCATGCATCGGTGTAGAAGATATAGAGCGGAAGGGAATTTCAATAGGTTTGACCTTTGACCTTCAACTGTGACCTTGTACGTAGGTGCGTGGTTAGCAATTTGATAATCCATGCATCGGTGTGTAGAAGATATAGAGCGGAAGGGAATTTCAATAGGTTTGACCTTTGACCTTCAACTGTGACCTTGACCTTGGACGTAGTGCGTGGTTATTGATTGCGACACACCTTCTCATCATGAGAAACATTTGTGCCAAGCCATTTGATAATCCATGCATCGGTGTAGAAGATATAGAGCGGAAGGGAATTTTCAATAGGTTTGACCTTTGACCTTCAACTGTGACCTTGTACGTAGGTGCGTGGTTAGCAATTTGATAATCCATGCATCGGTGTAGAAGATATAGAGCGGAAGGGAATTTCAATAGGTTTGACCTTTGACCTTCAACTGTGACCTTGACCTTGGACGTAGGTGCGTGGTTATTGATCGCGACACACCTTCTCATCATGAGAAACATTTGTGCCAAGCCATTTGGGAATTTCAATATTTTTGACCTTTGACCTTCAACTGTGACCTTGACCTTGGACGTAGGTGCGTGGTTATTGATCGCGACACACCTTCTCATCCTGAGAAACATTTGAGCCAAGCCATTTGATAATCCATGCATCGGTGTAGAAGTTATAGAGCGGAAGGGAATTTCAATAGGTTTGACCTTTGACCTTCAACTGTGACCTTGGACGTAGGTGCGTGGTTAGCAATTTGATAATCCATGCATCGGTGTAGAAGATATAGAGCGGAAGGGAATTTCAATAGGTTTGACCTTTGACCTTCAACTGTGACCTTGACCTTGGACGTAGGTGCGTGGTTATTGATCGCGACACACCTTCTCATCATGAGAATCATTTGTGCCAAGCCATTTGATAATCCATGCATCGGTGTAGCAGATATAGAGCGGAAGGGAATTTCAATAGGTTTGACCTTTGACCTTCAACAGTGACCTTGACCTTGGACGTAGGTGCGTGGTTATTGATCGCGACACACCTTCTCATCATGAGAAACATTGGTGCCAAGCCATTTGGGAATTTCAATATTTTTGACCTTTGACCTTCAACTGTGACCTTGACCTTGGACGTAGGTGTTTATCGCGACACACCTTCTCATCATGAGAAACATTTGTGCCAAGCCATTTGATAATCCATGCTTCGGTGTAGAAGACATAGAGCGGAAGAGAATTTCAATAGGTTTGACCTTTGACCTTCAACTGTGACCTTGACCTTGGACGTAGGTGCGTGGTTATTGATCGTCGACACACCTTCTCATCATGAGAAACATTTCTGCCAAGCCATTTGATAATCCATGCATCGGTGTAGAAGATATAGAGCGGAAGGGAATTTCTATAGGTTTGACCTTTGACCTTCAACTGTGACCTTGACCTTGGACGTAGGTGCGTGGTTATTGATCGCGACACACCTTCTCATCATGAGAAACATTTGTGCCAAGCCATTTGATAATCCATGCATCGGTGTAGAAGATATAGAGCGGAAGGGAATTTCCAACAGACCGACAGACCGACCGACAAGCTGACTCCTATATACCCCCTGGGGATATAATAAATGAGGCCAAATTCCAAGTCAAAATTTTCTTTTAACTGAGCGTTAAAGTTTTTGAAGCACCAAGTATGTGACCTTGACACTGGGCTTGGCGGGGGCAGGACGAACGTGGATTTGGCACAGGGCGGTAGAGGACCATTAGAGCAATGCATATATGAAATATGAAGCTGATCCGTGAAAGAAAACAGAAATTATAAGATATTTACCTGAGCGTTAAAGTTTTTGAAGCACTAAGTATGTGATGTTAACCCTGGGCTTGGTGGGGGCAGGACGAACGTGGATTTGACACAGGGCGGTAGAGGACCATTAGAGCAACGCGTATATGACATATGAAGTTGATCCGTGAATGGAAAGAAAAATTATAAGATATTTACCTGACCGTTAAAGTTTCTGAAGCACCAAGTATGTGACCTTGACCCTGGGCTTGGCGGGGGCAGGACGAATGTGGATTTGGCACAGGGCGGTAGAGGACCATTAGAGCAATGCGTATATGAAATATGAAGATGATCCATGAAAGAAAACAGAAATTATAAGATATTTACCCAAGCGTTAAATTTTTTGAAGCACTAAGTATGTGACCTTGACCCTGGGCTTGGCGGGGGCAGGACGAACGTGGATTTGGCACAGGGCGGTAGTGAACCATCAGAGCAATGTGTATATGAAATATGAAACAGATCGGTCGAAGGATGAAGAAATTATGAGACATTTACCCGAGTGTTAAAGTTTTGTGACGGACGGACGGACGGGAGGACGGGACGCACGTTCCTACGAATGAATACTTGTTGGTTTTTTACTGTATAAAAATACCCAACAAGAGTACCCAACACTATCCTAACCCTACCCAATAAGATCCCCGTACGCTTACAACAAGTACCCATTCGTGTGTGCGGACGGACGGACGGACGGACGGACGGACGGACAAGGGTAACACTAAATGCCCCCTCCACTATCGTGGTGAGGCATAAAAATATTCCAAAGGGTGTTCGAGTTATGCTCTGGATACAAAATCAGAGCATGAACCAACAAAGGGAGATAAGTAAACAAGAATTCCGCGGAATCAAATGCCTCGCCTTGTCCCGCCTTGACCTCGAGCCTGGGCCCGAAAGCAATTTTAACTGGCCCGAACATATTATACAATTATTGACTAGTGAGCCATGGAATATCAGATTATATTCTATGGCTCACTAGTCAATAATTGTTTTATTATATGATAATAGTCTGTATATAGCACTTATGACCTTATGCTACTAGACAAAAAATTAAAAAGAATTTGAAAAAAGAAAAGAAAAAAAAATGGAAAAAAAAGTTTAAAAATTAAAAATAACTAGAAATGGACGCTTGTAGACAAGCGCATGCGTATCCCCCTCCCCAGATACACAAGTAGTTTGAAAAAAGGGTGTTCGAATTATGCTCCGGAGACAAAATCAGTGACAGAAAAACAAAGGGAGATAACTATAAAATTAGTGATGCAAGAGTTGTCATTCTTGCGTGACACACCTTTAGGGTCGTGGTCTATGCATGTGTGAAGTTTCATGAAAATATTCCAAAGGGTGTTCGAGTTATGCTCCGGACACGAAATCAGTCCACGAAACAACAAAGGGAGATAACTAAGAAATTAACGACGCAAGAGTTGTCATTCTTACGTGCGACACACGGATGTCCCACATATCGCTTTGATAATAAATGAGGCCAAATTCCAAGTCAAAATTTTCTTTTACCTGAGCGTAAAGAAATTTTTAAAGTTTTTGATAAGCACCAAGTATGTGACCTTGACCCTGGGCTTGGCGGGGGCAAGACGAAATTGGATTTGGCACAGGGCGGTAGAGGACCATTAGAGCAATGCATATGTGAAATATGAAGCTGATCCGTGAAAGAAAACAGAAATTATAAGATATTTACCTGAGCGTTAGTTTTTGAAGCACTAAGTATGTGATCTTAACCCTGGGCTTGGCGGGGGCAGGACGAACGTGGATTTGGCACAGGGCGGTAGAGGACCATTAGAGCAATGTGTATATGAAATATGAAGGAGATCGGTTGAAGGATGAAGAAATTACGAGATATTTACCCGAGTGTTAAAGTTTTGTGACGGACGGACGGGACGACAGGAGGACGGGACGCACGTTCCTACGAATGAATACTCTACGTACGCTTACAACAAGTACCCATTCGTGTGTGCGGACGGACGGATGGACAAGGGTAACACTAAATGCCCCCTCAACTATCGTGGTGGGGCATAACAATATTCCAAAGGGTGTTCGAGTTATGCTCTGGATACAAAATCAGAGCACGAAACAACAAAGGGAGATAAGTAAACAAGAATTCCGCGGAATCAAATGCCTCGCCTTGTCCAGCCTTGACTTCGAGCCTGGGCCCGAAAGCAATTTTCACTGGCCCGAACATATTATACAATTATTGACTAGTGAGTCATAGAATATCAGATTATATTCTATGGATTATATTCTATGGCTCAATAGTCAATAATTGTTTTATTATATGATAATAGTCTGTATATAGCACTTACGACCTTATGCTACAAGACAAAAATTGAAAAAGAATTTGAAAAAAAAGAAAGAAAAAAAAATGGAAAAAAAAGTTTAAAAATTAAAAATAATAATGCTTGCTACTGGAGCCCAGAATTTTTTTTTAATAGTCCTATATTTATCTACATATATCTGCACAGGTCCACATAATGCCACAATATTTTCAACACAGTTTACGCAAATGTAATATCCAATGTAGTAATTTACCTGTATAAATTACCTGTGGTCAAGAGTGGTCAAGACTGGACATTTGCACATGCTAGCACATGCACAGGTGAATGGTTCTCCCAGTCTCTATTGTGCTCTCTACAGGTAAGGTGTACAGAGCACACGAGAAAAGGTGTACAGAGCAGACGAGAAAACGGGTCTTCATGCATTATTGTCCAGTTTGTAGAGTGCGCAAAAAAAAAAAAATAAAAAAAAAGGGAGATAACTCAAAAATTAGCTACGAAAGAGTTGTTATTCTTGTGCACGACACACCTCCGGGTCGTGGTCTATGCATGTGTGAAGTTTCATGAAAATATTCCAAAGGGTGGTCGAGTTATGCTCCGGACAGGAAATCAGTGCGCGAAAACAAAAAAGGGAGAGAACTCAAAAATTAGCTATGCAAGAGTTGTCATTCTTGTGCACGACACACCTTCGGTTCGTGGTCTAATTGAATGTGTGAAGTTTCATAAAAATATTCCAAAGGGTGGTCGAGTTATGGTCAATCAGTGCGAGAAACAAAAAAGGGAGATAACTAAAAAATTAGCTATGCAAGAGTTGTCATTCTTGTGCGGGACACACCTTCGGGTCGTGGTCTATGCATGTGTGAAGTTTCATGAAAATATTCCAAAGGGTGGTGGAGTTATGCTCCGGACACAAAATCAGTGCGAGAAACAAAAAAGGGAGATAACTAAAAAATTAGCTATGCAAGAGTTGTCATTCTTGTGCGCGACACACCTTCGTGTCGTGGTCTATGCATGTGTGAAGTTTCATGAAAATATTCCAAAGGGTGTTTGTGTTATGCTCCGGACAAGAAGTGTCTGCGGCGGACGCGGACGCGGCCCGCTGTCAAATCCATAGTATCCCCCCGACGGAGTCCGGAGAATACAATTATAGTGGGCCTTACTGTGGTGTCTCCGAAAGTCTGAAATATTCCAAAGAGTGTTCGAGTTATGCTCCGGACAAGAAGTGTCTGCGGCGGACATGGACGCGGACGTGGCCCGCTGTCAAATCCATAGTATCCCCCGAAGGAGTCCGGGGGATACAACTAGAAATGTGGCCTGTCGGCACACGAATGCCCCCGCTGGCAGCCAAAGAAAACAAGGCATATTTGAATGTGGATTTGTCACAGGGTGGCAGAGGACCATTGGAGCAATGCGTGTGTGAAATATGAAGCAGATCCGAGCAAGGAAACAGAAATTATAAGGCATTTACCCGAGCGTTAAGGTTTCGAACGCACCAAATCGGTGACCTTGACCATGGGCTTAGCGGGGGCGGGACAAATGTGCATTTGTCACAGGGTGGCAGAGGACCATTGGAGCAATGCGTGTGTGAAATGTGAAGCAGATCTGAGCAAGGAAACAGAAATTATAAGGCATTTACCCGAGCGTTAAGGTTTCGAACGCACCAAGTCTGTGACCTTGACCATGGGCTTAGCTGGGGTGGGACGAATGTGGATTTGTCACAGGGTGACAGAGGACCATTGGAGCAATGCGTGTGTGAAATGTGAAGCAGATCCGAGCAAGGAAACAGAAATTATAAGGCATTTACCCGAGCGTTAAGGTTTCGAACGCACCAAGTCTGTGACCTTGACCATGGGCTTAGCTGGGGCGGGACGAATGTGGATTTGTCACAGGGTGGCAGAGGACCATTGGAGCAATGCGTGTGTGAAATGTGAAGCAGATCCGAGCAAGGAAACAGAAATTATAAGCCATTTACCCGAGCGTTAAGGTTTCGGGACGTACGTACGTACATACGTACGGACGCCGGTAACACTATATGCCCCCCTCACCATTCGGTGGCGGGGGCATAAAAAATAAAGTTGTCAGAAGACAACAAAGCTCGCCTGTTGGCAGCCTTCACTCAAACTTGGCACAGTTGCATAAAAAAACATGAATATTATATAACTTGACCTTGGGTTAAGGGGTGTGCGGTGGACCTTGACATTGGGGTCAATGGTGCAAGGTGGGTCGTGGGTTTGCTATAGCATAATATAGCATATTAAGATGAATGCATGTATGAAATATCAATGCGCTCCCTGAAAACAGAAGTAAAACAAAATTTAACCTAACGTTAAGTTTATGAACGCACTAAGTTGGTGATTTTCTACAGCATGATAGCTATTCACATGAGGAATGCATGTATGAATGTGCTAAGTTTGTGACCTTGACCTTGGGAAAATGGGTGGGGGGGATGGGTCATGGATTTGCTGTAGCACAATAGAGGATCATCAGATGAATGCATGTATGAAATATCAAAGGGTTCCCTGTAAAGAAACTGAAGTTACACAACATTTACCCCAACGTTAAGTTGATGAACATGCTAAGTTTCTGACCTTGAACTTGGGGTAAGGGTTGGGTGGTGTGTTGTCGATTTACTACATCATGATAGGGGGTCATCTGAGGAATGCATGTATGAAATATCAAGGCGTTCCATCAAAGGAAACAGATGTTATAAGACATTTACCCCAACGTTAAGTTTATGAATGTGCTAAGTTTGTGACCATGACCCTGGGGTAAGGGGTGGGCATTGGGTCATGGATTTGCTATAGCACGATAGAGTATCATCAGATGAATGCATGTATGAAATATCAAGGTGTTCCATGAAAGGAAACAGATGTTATAAGACATTTACCCCAAAGCTATGTTTATGAATGTGCTATGTTTGTGACCTTGACCTTGGGGGAAAGGGGTGGGGGTGTGGGTATGATTGCTATAGCACGTTAAGATCATCAGATAAGCATGTGAAATATCAAGGCGTTCCCTGTAAAGAAACGAAGTTATAAAGGGACTTTATCCAACTTAAGTTTATGAAGTTGATCTTGGGGAGGGTGTTGCATGGATTGTTGTAGCACAATAGAGGATCATCAGTGAATGCGTAGAAATATAAAAGCGTTCCCATAACAAAAGAAGTTACACATTTACCCCAACGTTAAGTTTATGAACATGCTAATTTGTGTGATTCCTTTGGGTAAGGGTTGGGTGGTGGGTAGTGGATTTGCTACAGCGATAGCCCTGTCACTGAAAGGAAAGCAGCAAGAAATATCCAGGTGTTCCAGAAAGGAAACAGATGTTTATAAGACATTTACCCCAACGTTATGTTATGATGTGCTATGTGACCTTGACCTTGGGGGGAAAGGGGGTGGGGGGTAAGGGTCATAGATGCTATGCACGATAGAGTATCATCAGATGAATGCATGTATGAAATACAATGCGTTACCCTGTAAAGAAACAGAAGTTATAAAAAAGAAATTTACTCCAACTTAATTTATGATGTTGACTTGGGGAAAGGGGTGTTGTGGGGGGGGTGTCATTGATAGCACATAGGATCATCAGCTGAACGCATGTATGAAATATCAAGGTGTTCCATGAAAGGAAACAGATGTTATAAGACATTTACCCCAACGTTAAGTTAATGAATGTGCTATGTTTGTGACCTTGACCTTGGGGGAAAGGGGTGGGTCATGGATTTGCTATAGCACGATAGAGTATCATCAGATGAATGCATGTATGAAATATCAAGGCGTTCCCTGTAAAGAAACAGAAGTTATAAAAAGACATTTACTCCAACGTTAAGCTTATGATGTTGATCTTGGGGAAAGGGGTGGGTGGGTCATTGATTTGCTGTAGCACAATAGAGGATCATCAGATGAATGCATGTATGAAATATCAAAGCGTTCCCTGTAAAGAAACAGAAGTTACACAACATTTACCCTAATGTTAAGTTTATGAACATGCTAAGTTTGTGACCTTGACCTTGGGGTAAGGGTTGGGTGGTGGGTTGTGGATTTGCTACAGCAAGGCATTTCAAGAAAGGAAACAGATGTTATAAGATATTTACACCAACGTTAAGTTTATGAATGTGCTAAGTTTGTGACCTTGACCTTGGGGTAAGGGGTGGGTCATGATAGCACAATAGAGTATCATCAGAAGAATGCATGTATGAAGTATCAAGGCGTTCCATGAAAGGAAACAGATGTTATAAGACATTTACCCCAACGTGAAGTTTATGAATGTGCTAAGTTTGTGACATTGACATGGATTTGCTATAGTACGATAGAGTATCATCAGATGAATGCATGTATGAAATATGAAGGTATTCCCTGTAAATAAACAGAAGTTACACAACATTTACCCCAACGTTAAGTTTATGAATCTGCTAGGTTTGTGACCTTGACCTTGGGGTAAGGGTTGGGTGGTGAGTCGTGGATTTGCTACAGCATGATAGAGGGTCATCTGAGGAATGCATGAATGAAATATCAAGGCGTTACATGAAAGAAAACAGATGTTATAAGACATTTACCCCAACGTTAAGTTTATGAATGTGCTATGTTTGTGACCTTGACCTTGGGGTAAGGGATGGGCGGTGGGTCATGGATTTGCTATAGCACGATAGAGTATCATCAGATGAATCCATGCATGAAATATGAAGGCGTTCCCTGTAAATAAACAGAAGTTACACAAAATTTACCCCAACGTTAAGTTTATGAACATGCTAAGTTTGTGACCTTGACCCTGGGGTAAGGGTTGGGTGATGGATCGTAGATTTGCTACAGCATGATAGAGGGTCATCTGAGGAATGCATGTATGAAACAACAAGGTGTTCCATGAAAGCAAACAGAAGTTATAAGACATTTACCCCAACGTTAAGTTTGTGAATGTGCCAAGTGTGAGACCTTGACCCTCCCGGGGTAAGGGTTGGGTGGTGGGTCATGGATTTACTACAGCATGATAGAGGGTCATTTGAGGAATGCATGTATGAAATATCAAGGCGTTCCATGAAAGGAAACAGATGTTATAAGATATTTACCCCAACGTTAAGTTTATGAATCTGCTAAGTTTGTGTGTGACCTTGACCTTGGGGTAAGGGTTGGGTGGTGGGTCATGGATTTGCTACAGCATGATAGAGGGTCATCTGAGGAATGATTGTATGAAATAACAAGGTGTTCCATGAAAGGAAACAGTTATAAGACATCTACCCCAACGTTAAGTTTGTGGACGACGTCGACGCCGACGCCGACGCCGACTACGCCGGGGGTATGCCATAAGCTCTTCTGCACTTCGTGCAAGCGAGCTAAAAAATAAAGGCCGAACGTAAACATTTTGGCGTACAGTGCACATGTTCATTTGATAAACAGTGTTATCTTGCTGAAATAGTTAGAACGTAAATATGCAGAGAATATCTGGTTTTCCCTGTAAATAAACAGAAGTTACACAACATTTACCCCAACGTTAAGTTTATGAACATGCTAAGTTTGTGACCTTGACCCTGGGGTAAGGGTTGGGTGGTGGGTCATGGATTTGCTACAGCATGATAGAGGGTCATCTGAGGAATGCATGTATGAAACAACAAGGTGTTCCATGAAAGCAAACAGAAGTTATAAGACATTTACCCCAACGTTAAGTTTGTGAATGTGCCAAGTGTGTGACCTTGACCCTGGGGTAAGGGTTGGGTGGTGGGTCATGGATTTACTACCGCATGATAGAGGGTCATCTGAAGAATGCATGTATGAAATATCAAGGCATTCCATGAAAGGAAACAGATGTTATAAGATATTTACCCCAACGTTAAGTTTATGAATGTGCTAAGTTTGTGTGTGACCTTGACCTTGGGGTAAGGGTTGGGTGGTGGGTCATGGATTTGCTACAGCATGATAGAGGGTCATCTGAGGAATGATTGTATGAAATAACAAGGTGTTCCATGAAAGGAAACAGTTATAAGACATCTACCCCAACGTTAAGTTTGTGGACGACGTCGACACCGACGCTGACTACGCCGGGGGTATGCCATAAGCTCTTCTGCACTTCGTGCAGGCGAGCTAAAAAATAAAGGCCGAACGTAAACATTTTGGCGTACAGTGCACATGTTCATTTGATAAACAGTGTTATCTTGCTGAAATAGTTAGAACGTAAATATGCAGAGAATATCTGGTTTTCCTAGGTCGGACACAACCTTGTATCCAAAGAAATGCAATACTGTGTTTCACGCCCTAACGTCAATAATGTGGTGGCAAGTTCACGTTACCTTTGAGAACTAGAGCAAGTGAGCAGAGGCTCACGCATACCCCACCCGCGGCCTGGACCGACAAACAAAAAACATGAAGGCCGCATGGGTGTGGAATGGAATGAAAATATGGATAATGATAAGGAAGTATATTAAGTTTCAAGTCAATCCCAATTACCGTTGCAGAGATAATGATTACTCGAAAACTGCAACACAAATCTTATGACTACGAACTATTAAAAAGATATACTTAAAATGATCGTTATCCTGCAGAAATACATTAGAGCAGTACCAAAGTCAATATGCATTAGTGGCAAAGTGTCATAGCATCACATTCACAAGCAAACAAGCGAACACTAACGGTACATGACCATGAATAAAAGGGCACAACAAACCATGTAAGTGGAGGAAACAAATAAATCAAAGAAGCGTGTTCAAGGAGGGAATCTTGGAACTATATGAAGTTAGAAGTCAATGTGACTTACCGTTGCAGAGATAAATGCTACCCGAAAATATTAACGCAAATCTAACGGATGAAAATATTCTAAGTAATTTGACCTTGGACATAAAGGTCGCATGAGTGTGGTATGAAATGAAAATATGGATGATGATAAGGAAGTATTTGAAGTTCGATGTCAATCCGATTTATAGTTACAGAAATAAATGGTACCCAAACACTTTAACGCAGACGGACGGACGAACGGACTGACGTTCCTACAAATGGATACTTATGTGGCCAACCCTAACCTTTTCCTTTGTTCATCCCTATTGTTCTGTAGCCACATAAACCCATTTTTAGCCACATAAAATCACGGAACAATAGAATATTACACAACCTATTGTTCTCATAGCCACATATGTATCCATTTGTAAGCTCGGAAGGACGGACGGATTTTCGAAAATTGGAACCCTTTTACGAAAAATTGATACCCGTTGAACTACTTCGTATGCCGGGGTATAATAAATACTATTTCTAACTTTGGTTTATATTCTGTATGAAAGGCCGAAATGAAATTGTGGTAAATATGTTGAAAATCCACTATACGATCACAAGACTTGGTTAGAAATTTCTACCAGCAGTAGCGGCGGGAGTCCATACGCCGTCTTTAAGGCGTCAACCACACACATTGACGTGACTGTTATAATAGTACTGACGATAGATTTTGTTTATTGGGGTTTAACGACCTAACAACAGCTAAGGTCATTTAAGGCCGGGTCAATGGGTTTAGTACTAAATCCCATATATTACCTGTACAAGTACATGTACATTTTCAAGTACATGTACAAATGGGGGGAAAATCCCAAAATCAGAACTGAATAGTTACAATAACAAAACTATATATTCAGCCCTGAAATCAGAATAATCCTGATCTGATGCCAGGTCCTCGCCACACCAGAATCACTTGGCCCCTCCCAAAAGCAGTAGGATCAGTAATAATCTTACTACTTTTATAATGGGCAATAACCCAATTCATCTCCCAGGTAACAAAAGAGCCAAAGATAAAAATGTGAGGGCCAAACGAGGCAAATCGTGATTCCTATAAGGAGGAACCCCTACCGTTAATTTACACCGTCTCGTTCGCCCGCCCGACCACCACCCACTGACGATAGAATATCGGCCAAAAATGTTAACAAAAGAAAATTACACAATCTATATATAACAAGAGGGCCATGATGGCCCTAATTCGCTCACCTGACTCCATGAACACCAGAGGAGAATGTGACATTGAGTTAATGTGTTTTAAAAAAATTGTGCTATTTTTAGATGGCGGTCATCTTGGATTAAGCGATGACTCTCATTTTACCAAATTTGAAAATGCTTCACCCAAGGATCTTAACTTCCTATGAAGTTTGTCCAGCATCGGCCATGTGGTTCCTGAGAAAAGACGTTCAAAATCTTGAATAAATGGACCTTTTGCTGGCCATCATGGAGGACATAATCATCCGATTCCGACAAATATTGCACCAGAGCAATCGCCTCATCGATACCTTCAATTTGATATATGACATGAGCATATTCGGTCAAAAATAAAATTTGACACCACGGGCCACGCCCATTTTTGACCCCGGGGTCACCATTTTCACAACTTTGAAAGTGCATTTTAAATCGATCATTCCTACCAAGTTTAGTCAAAATCCGGCCAGCGGTTCATGAGAAGAAGATTTTTTAAGAATATATGCTATTTTTAGACGGCGGCCATCTTGGATTAGCGATGACCTCCATTTTAACAAATCTGAAAAGGCTTCACCCATGGACCATAACTTTTAAGTTTGGCTACCATGGGCCAAGCGGTTCATGTGAAGAAGAACTTTGAAATCTCTAATAAAAGAACGACCGTTTGACATTTTGGCGGCCATCTTGGATGACATAACAATCTGATTTCGACAAAAAATGTACCAGAGCGATCGCCTTATTGATACCTTCGATTTGATATATAACATGACCATATTCGGTCAAAAATAAAATTTGACCCCACGGGCCACGCCCATTTTTGACCCCGGGGTCACCATTTTAACAACTTTGAAAGAGTATTGTACATCAATCATTCCTACCAAGTTTCGTCAAAATCCGGCTAGCGGTTCTTGAGAAGAAGATTTTTTAAGAATTTATGCTATTTTTAGACGGCGGCCATCTTGGATTAGCGATGACCTCCATTTTAACAAATCTGAAAAGGCTTCACCCATGGACCATAACTTTTAAGTTTGGCAACCATGGGCCAAGCGGTTCATGTGAAGAAGAATTTTGAAATCTAATAAAAGAACGACCTTTTGACATTTCGGCGGCCATCTTGGACGACATAACAATCCGATTTCAACAAAAAATGTACCAGAGTGGTCGCCTCATTGATACCTTCGATTTGATATATAACATGACCATATTCGGTCAAAAATAAAATTTGACCCAAATTTGACCCCACGGGCCACGCCCATTTTTGACCCCGGGGTCACCATTTTAACAACTTTGAAAGAGCTTTGTACATCGATCATTCCTACCAAGTTTCGTCGAAATCCGGCTAGCGGTTCATGAGAAGAAGATTTTTTAAGAATTTATGCTATTTTTAGACGGCGGCCATCTTGGATTAGCGATAACCTCCACTTTAACAAATCTGAAAAGGCTTCACCCATGGAGCATAACTTTTAAGTTTGGCTACCATGGGCCAAGCGGTCCATGTGAAGAAGAATTTTGAAATCTCTAATAAAAGAACGACCTTTTGATATTTCGGCGGCCATCTTGGATGACATAACCATCCGATTTCGACAAGAAATGCACCTGAGTGATCGCCTCATTGATACCTTCAATTTGGTATATGACATGACCATATTCGGTCAAAAATAAAATTTGACCCCAATTTGACCCCACGGGCCATGCCCATTTTTGACCCCGGGGTCACCATTTTAACAACTTTGAAAGAGCATTGTACATCGATCGAAGAAGATTTTTTAAGAATTTGTGCTATTTTTAGACGGCGGCCATCTTGGATTACGTAATGACGTCATTTTAACAATTTTGTAATCCCCCTACCTAAGGACCATGACCATGAAGTTTGGTGACTATAGGCCCAATGGTTACCGAGGAGAAGACGTTTGAAAATGTTCACGGACGACGACGGACGACGACGGACACATTGCGGTAACAATAGCTCACATGAGCTTCGCTCAGGTGAGCTAAAAAGAAGGTACAGTGGAAGATCGATCTCTCGAAAAGGTCTCTGTCGAACACTCCGGAAAACTCGAACTCGTCCTGTGGTCCCGACAAATAAACCTATATAAATCATATAATTTTCTACCTAAAACTCGAACTACGACAAAGTCGAACTCTCGAACTGAAGTCACGGTCCCTTGGTCAGTCAATCAACGTAAAGTGCTATTGATAGCTCGAACAGGTAAGTCTGTCGCCAGCTGATCTGTTTTCCTAACGAGGTGTGAATATCACGATTGGCGGTCTGTTTGATTTGTTTCGCTTGACAGATGGCGACATTAAATCACGAATTTAAAAATGAAACGGTGTTAATTCCACGTCAAGATGACCACGATAATTAATTAATTTGAACAAAATTCGCCTTTAAATATTTAATTGAATTTTAACTGTCACATCAGTGAATTATGAGTGATTCACTTATTTTTTTTGCATTTTGTGCAATTTCGTTTAAATTTTATTTGTACATTTCGAATATTTAATAAACCAGTGTGCTATTTATAGACACTTTCTTTGGATATGATGTTTCACACCGGTCTACTTTCGTTTATTGAATGTTATTTTACGCCGATCTTTTGCAAACACTTTACTGCTTGTGTATGCAAATGATCCGTGATAAAAAAACATTCACTCGCAATAAAAATGGTTATCAAGCTTAATTATAGGATAGTAAAATAAACACGTTTACAATGGGAATGTTGCTCACAACAACTTCCGGTTTCGATATGAAAAAAACAAAACAAAGACGAGACGGTTTGTAATATTCAGTTTAATTAGCAGTTTATTTATTTACGTATGCATACATGTACATATTGAAATAAAATAATTAGTTCATTATAGTTGTTTACTTGATATTTCTTCCAGAAGGCCATACAAACATCAATCAATGGTGTCATTCATAAATGGAATGAAATCACTGACTTAGTGACTAGTATTTATTTTCTTTCCCTCGAACTACGCCGGACTCAAACTTTTATTCGAGTCCGTTGCCGGTTCGCGAGATCGATCTTCCACTGTACATTAAATCACATGTTAGACAGTATTTGTTAGTCACCTGTCAGGCTGATGATACTGTACAAAGGTACGGTGGCTGTAGGCCTAATATTATTCAAGATAGATGTTGGACTAATATCTATAACCGACGTCAGGTGCCAACATAAATAAACCACAAACCTACGTTTTGAATAATAGAGCTATACATTATTGCACCAGACATATGGGAGACTTACAAAAGCTAGAATACATGAGTGATTACCTTGCAAACACCTGTAATTCTTGAAAGTTCGGCCTTGTCCATGTGAGATTCGATGAGCCTGATGGTGCATAAACTGAGGAGCACACCAAATACACCGCTGCAATACAGCATCAACACATGTAAGGTCAGCCATATATTGCAAATAACTTGCCATTAGTTACCACATGAAAGTGGAATAGCAACTTGCCATTGTCTAAAATACTTCTATTCAGGTTAACACATGCAGAGAGGAGAATATCAGTTACAGATTCAACGGGACACTAATACATTTATCAGTGAAAATTGTCTTAAAACGTACAAAGACACAAGTATTTTGTGAGTTTGACAATGTGTGATTACCACACGTGACATACTTTACCTTGGTGTGGGTGTAGATCGCTTACCTCATAATACATCCCATGTAGAACTTGGAGAAGTATAAATACGGGAATCGTCCTGCCTCCACAGCATCCCCAAGGAAGTAACTAGAGGGAGCCAGCACTATCATGCTGAAATATTGTTTTTCGAAAATTAAGACAATTGGGAGAATATAACAGAAATAGCGATGTTTATTTGCCAACCTGCAGTTGCTGTTTTCAAACTTTTCACAAAAATGTATCATTGTAAGAAATGCTATACGTTCCTGATGTAAATTTCTTAGCAAAGAAATAGTGTTATTGATACGTTTATCAATGCGAATGATATGTCCTATCTTCTGTAGTAAATTCCTTTAATATAGTGCTAATGTATATATAATACTTAATACCACTGAAGAGTCTAACATAGAGCAGACCGTGGCCGAGGGCTAACAACTTCGGACTACCACGCTGGCGACCCGGGTTCGATTCAGAGTTCAGTTCCAGGGCGTCAGTATTTCTGAGATACTTTGTATTTCCTGCTCTACTAGTCCTTTCGGATGGGGACTTTAAACGGCGGCCCTGTGTATCAGATTTGGAGGAGAGTCTGGGCACGTTAAAGAACCAGAGGGCACAATTCTAATTAGAGCTAGGCCCCATGGGGCCGGTTTCCTATGTATCCACCTCCTTCCTTTCTCCCCTTCTTGGGAGACGACATGCAAGGTCACCGAGCCAGTGCCGTCGTTAAATCCAAGCATTTACATTTACATTTGAAGAGTCTAACGAATAATGTCCCTGAAGAGTCTAAAACCGGTAGGGTTTAAGGTTTACGTTAATATCAAATAAGTCACGAAACCTGTATTAACTTTGAGTTATTACTTTCTTTATATATATATTATTTATTTTAACATTGTCAAAATACGTTACTGTATGATATATTTGATCACGTTTGATTATACAACCTGCCAACTGTAGAGGCTCTCGCAAAACATGTACCTGCCCATGCCATTCACTCAGACTCACCTATATAAATAGTTGCAGTACAGTTTTTCGTGGCTGCTGAAAATAGAGAATGCAATATTGGTTGATCAATTTATTCTGTCAGACAAAAGCAATATATATCGTTATCAAGATACATTGGTGTGCTATTTGATCAGCTGAAAAGTGTAAACAAAACAAATCTAAACATGTTACACACTCGTGAATCATTTCTATGACTTGAATTTGACGGTTATCACGATTTCAGAGTATGCAGCGGATCAGTGAGTAAACACAGTGTAGAACTAGTCTGTCAGAGAAACACCGCCTAGTGTCATATGTCATATATACACATCAGTATTGGAGGATTGAAGAGAAAGCAACAACAGTCGTCAGACAACAACGAAACACGCCCGGTGGTGCTTAGTTTAACGATTATCAAGAAGCTGTGTGAAAGGAAACAGAAATTCTTCCAATGATACGTTTCTGAAAGCGCTAAAAATGTGACCTTGACCTTGGGGTTAGCGCAGGTCCGAGGGTCATGGATTTGGCATGGCATGATAGCGAACCTATAGAGGAAGGAATGTGTGAAATATCAAGAAGTTGGATGAAATGATAACACATTTTTCTCAACGTTCAGTTTATGAATGAACTAAGATTGTGACCTTGTCCAGGGGTATGATGGCGGTGAATTTGTCACAGCATGATCGATAATCATTAGAGAAAGGCTTGTGTGAGATATCAAGATGTGGGACGAAAGCAAACAGAAATTATAACAAATTTCCCTCAATTTTAAGTTTATGAATGCACTAAGATTATGATCTTGACCTTAGGGTTAGCGGGGTTATGACGGTCGTGGATTGGTCACAACATGACAGTGGATCATTAGAGAAAGGCATGTGCGAAATATCGAGACATTTGGTGGAAGGAAACAGAAATTATAACAAATTACCCTCAAGGTTATGTTTATGAATGCACTAAGATTGTGACATTGCCCTTGGGGATAATAGGGGTGTGACGGTCGTGGATTTCATCATTTGGCACAGCACGATAGTGAATCATTAGAGAAATGCATGCGTGTAATATCAAGACGTTTGGTGAAAGGAAACAGAAATTATAACACATTTCACTTAATGTTGAGTTTATGAATGCACTAAGATTGTAAGCTTGACGTTGGGGTTAGCGAGGTTATGACAGTAAAGGATTTGTCACAGCATGATAGAGAATCATTAGAGAAAGACATTTTGTGAAATATCAAGAAGTAGGACGAAAGGACACAGAAATTATAACAAATTTTCCTCAAGGTTAAGTTTATGAATGCAATAAGATTCTGACATTGACCTTGGGGTTAGCGGGGGTATGGCGGTCGTGGATTTATCACAGCAAGATAGAGAATCATTAGAGAAAGGCTTGTGTGAAATATCAAGAAGGGGGACGAAATGACATAGAAATAACACAATTCCCTCAATATTAAGTTTATGAATGCACTAAGATTGTGACCTTGACCTTGGGGTTAGCAGGGGTATGACCGTCGAGGATTTGTCACCGCATGATAGAGAATCATTAGAGAAAGGCTTGTGTGAAATATTAAGAAATGGAACAAAAGGAAACACAAAAGAATAACAAATTTCCCTTAAGGTTAAGTTTATGAATGCACCAAGATTGTGACATTGACCTTGGTGTTAGCGGGGGTATGGCGGTTGTGGATTTATCACCGCATGATAGAGAATCATTAGAGAAAGGCTTGTGTGAACTATCAAGAAGGGGGACGAAATGACATAGAAATAACACATTTCCCTCAATATTAAGTTTATGAATGCACTAAGATTGTGACATTGACATTTGGACTGAGTGAGTGAGTGAGTGAATAGGGTTTAACGTCCGCTTTTCTGACATAGAGGTACAAGCCTCAGGGAGTCTACACGCAGACGGGTCAACGGGGTCGTGTCCCGTATCCACCTGTCCGAGGGGGGTAAATCCCAACTTCAGAACTCAATATTTACAATCAAAATATATATTCAGTCCTGAAATTAGAACAACCTGATCTGGTGCCAGGCCCTCGCCACACCAGCATCATTTATCCCATCCCCTAAAAGTAATAGGATTAGCGCTAATCTTACTTTTATATATGGGGCATAGCCTGACTCAACTCTCACATACAAGAAAGCCAAAAATGTACATGAGGGCCAAATCCGGTATAGTGGGTTCCGGAAAGTATGAACCCAATCGTTAAGCCAGTTTAGTCGCCTTTTACGACAAGCAATGGCTACTGCAGCACTATTCTCAGGATCAGTTGATCCCGCCCCGGTGCCTGCACGGGGCGACATTTGGACTGAAGGGGGGCATGACACTCGTGGATTTGTCACAGCATGATAGAGAATCATTAGAGAAAGGGATGTATGAAATATCAAGACGTTTGGTGAAAGAAAACAGAAATTATAACAAATTTCCCCCTAGGTTAAGTTTTCAAATTGTTGAAGACGGACGGACAGATGCTGACTACGACGCCGGGGGTATGCCCTCCTTCCTTCCATTTGTATAGTCACCACCACACATGATGAACAAGGGTGCTAAATGGTACAATATACGCCCGTCGAGACATGGCGACTGAACAAGTGGAGACACCTGTCACTGGGAAAACATTGAAAAGCAATAGGGTGTTTTTCTCTTGCCCTGATAAACATTTGGTTAAGGAAAGAGGCATTATACGTCAATCATTGTTGCTTTTTTCATCAAAACTCCGATAATAATGTGTCAATATGGCATCTGTTTATTGTAATGAAATAGAGTTTACACTCGTTATATCAAACTCTCTAAAGTTAAACTACTGATAACTCAAAGTCAAATTATTGGTTCCAAGTACATGTTTTCCTATATAACACACTCATTAACTCGAATTATTGTTAACTCAAAATAGTTTCCTCAGTCCTCCGTACTTTGAGTATACGAGTGTACACTGTAATGTATAGTTTAAACAAAACATTAGGTTATGATCCATCAAGTAGAACTGGAGTTATCATTAACGAGAAATGTGTCGTTTGGACACGGATGTCCCCACTGTCAGCATATATCAATGAAAGCTGTAGGACTAGTTGGTCACAAGCACAAGGGACATGATTACACCAATGTTATACTACATACAGTATGACAATGGCACACCAAAATGATTAAAAACAATACTAACTTTTAGAAGGATCAATAATATTTCACTGTGTGGCCGAGAAATGGACTTAAAGGCACAAAATTGGTCCGGATGGCTAAGTCATATAAGTAGAAAAAGTAGGTTAACAGTTAAAAGTTTAACAGTTAAAAGTTTAACAGTTAAAAGTTTAACAGTTAAAGTGGTTTGATTGAAGATATATGATGATACTAGGACAGCTGAAACAAAATAAAAACAAGAGCTGTAGGAGAACAGCATAGCTCGACTACGAGGGTTGTCGATGTACACATAGCTTGACAAAGAAGGTGGCTGCGGCCTGCATAAAAACCTTAACCAAGGTTGACTAAAAACATTAACCAAGGGAAATTAAGTAAGTAATTCAAGGTTAAATGTAGGTCAATGTCAGATATAGGTCAGGGGTTATTGATGTACATCACTAGGAGATAAAGTTTTCCAAGTATGGTTGCTGTAGGCCCAGGAGTATTCCATATACAAGCTTGAGTAAAAACCGTAACCAAGGGGAGATAACTAAGTAATCCAAGGATAAAAGTAGGTCAAGGTCAAATATAGGTCAGGGATTATTGATGTACATCACTAGGAGATGAAGTTGTCCAAGTATCGTTGATGTAGGCCCAGAAGTATTCCATATACAAGCTTGACTATAAACATTAAGCAAGTAATTCAAGGTTAAATGTAGGTGAAGGTAAAATAAAGGTCAGGGGTTATTGATGTACATCTCTATGAGAAAAGGTTGTCCAAGTATGGTGTCTGTATGCACAATAGTATTCCATGTACAAGCTTGAGTAAAAAGAAGATCGAGTAAAAAGCTTAACCAAGGTCGAGTAAAAACCTTAACCAAGGGGAATTAAGTAAGTAATTCAAGGTTAAATGTAGGTCAAGGTCAAATATAGGTCAGGGGTTGTTGATGTACATCACTAGGAGATGAATTTGTCCAAGTATGGTTGGTGTAGGGCCAGGAGTATTCCATCTACAAGCTTGACTAAAAACTTAACCAAGGGGAATTAAGTAATTCAAGAGGAAATGTTAGGTCAAGGTCAAATATAAGATCACGGGGTTTGTTGATGTACATCAACTAGGAGATGAAGTTGTCCAAGTATGGTGGGTGTAGGGCCAGTAGTATTCCATATAGAAGGTTGACTAAAAACCTTAACCAAAAGGAATTACATGTAAGTAAGTAATTGAAGAGGAAATGTAGGTGAAGGTCAAATATAGATCAGGGGTTATTGATTTACATACCAATGAGAAAAGGTTGTCGAAGTATGGTGTCTGGATGCACAATAGTATTCAATGTACAAGCTTGAAAAAAAACCTTAACCAAGGTTGACTAAAAACCTTAACCAAGGGGAATTAAGTAAGTAATTCAAGAGGAAATGTAGGTCAAGGTCAAATATAGATGAGGGGTTATTGATGTGCATCACTAGGAGATGAAGTTATCCAAGTATGGTGGGTGTAGGGCCAGTAGTATTGCATATACAAGCTTGACTAAAAACCTTAACCAAGGTTGACTAAAAACCTTAACCAAGGGGAATTAACCAAGTAATTCAAGAGGAAATGTAGGTCAAGGTCAAATATAGATCAGGGGTTATTGATGTACATCACTAGGAGATGAAGTTGTCCAAGTATGGTGGGTGTAGGGCTAGTAGTATTCCATATACAAACTTGACTAAAAACCTTAACCAAGGCGTGACGTGACGGTGACGCCGACGCCGGGGTGACAACATAAGCTCTACTTATTCTTCGAATAGTCGAGCTAACTAGAAAATGTGTTCATAGAACATGGATGCCCCACACATCGCTTTGATAGTAAACGAGGCAAAATTCCAAGTGCAAAAGGGAGAGATATTACATGGCTCATTGTCAGAGCAAAATTAGAAATTCGGAATAAAAATGGAAATACACTTAATAGCGCATCATAAGGCAGCTAAATATCAAGTTTCACGTCTCTAGTTAGTACGGTTAAAAAGTTTTACGAGTTACTGCGGCAAGGCAAAATTGGGAAATTCTAAGTCGAAAAGGGGGAGATAATCCATGACCCGGGGGTCGAATAAAAAATCGAAATAAGGTTAGCGCATCTACTCATCATAAGAAAGTTACATAACAAGTTCAGGTCTGTAACTAGTACGGCTTAAAAGTTAAGACGGACGGATGGACGGACGTTCCTACAAACGGATACTTGTTAGGTTTTTACTGTATAACAACACTAACCCTAACCCTACCCAAGAAGATCCCTAAAAAGCTTGCCCAACACACAGAAGAGCATTTGTTGGGTACTTTTGTACCCAACATATACCCTCTTGTGTGTGCAGATGGACGGACAGACGGACAAGGTTAACACTAAATGCCCCCTCTACTATCGTGGTGGGGCAAAACAAAAAAAATGTGTTTTCATCATGGCCCTGTGAAAGTGGTTTAATTGAAGATATATGACGATACTAGGACCGCTGGGTTGTTTCAATTTTCACCGATATATGTACATACGTATCAGATTTTCTATCTTTACACAGGGCCATGATGAAACCACGTTTTTATTTTGTATAGTATTTTTTTCCAAAAATCCTGCTATGCCCATTTAATGCACAAAGTGGTCCAAAGCTCTACGGGCAAAGGATGAAAGGACGGACAGACATGGGTAAATTATGATGACCCCCAAATAGATGTGTAGCGCATAACAATGAACGTCACTGCAAGTTAACTTAGGCCAGTTTTTTTTTATTTGTTGGTTTACGGATTTTTTTTCCGCGAGATCGGGTCGGTCGGTCGGAAAAAAATAAAAATAAAAAAAAGTTTTTTCAATTTTTTTATTCTTCTTGGCACAGGGTTGGGTCGGTCGGGGAAATAAAAAAAAAAAAAATAAAAAAAAAAGTCTGTCAAACGCGGATGCCACCGGCGGCATATTGAAGAAACTGACAAACGGGTGAACCAAAAGTGTTAAGTCAAAGGGTGAAGGTCATATGTAGTATGGCAAGGCAGGTGTAGCATACATGCAAATGAATGAAGTATGGAAATATTGAAGCAGTTAAGCAACTTATGTAGATGCTATGGCCAGTTTGAGAAACTGTGACAAACTGGTTAACCGAAATTACTAAGTCCTTTCAGCAGCCCTGTGAAGGTCAAAATGTCAAGGTAATATAAAGTATGACAAGGCAGGTATAGCACACATACCAATGAATGATGTGTTGAAATATTGAAGAACTTGAGCAACTTATGTAGAAGATATGGCCGGTTTGAGAAACTGTTACGACGAAGTGGTTAACCGAACGTGTGACGGACCGACGGACGGTCCGAACACCATAAAAATCACCTTTTTAAGGCACATGGTTGGGTCGGTTCACCTTTTTAAGGCTCATGGTTGGGTCGGTTTGTGGTCGGTAAAAAACAAAAAGGCCAGTGATTGTGATAGAGTGAAACTTGTGTTAACCGGCATCGTCTCGGACCAAGAGTTTGTCGTTTAACGTAGGGAGTCGGTTCAGCAAGTTTCTTTATATTCTACATAGCAACTCAGTTTCATATTCACATACTGTTGAATGTTGATCACTGTGAATGGGTTGCGTAAAGCGTACATATTAATACCGTATCTGGTATAATTAAATACAAGACAACGAAGCGGCGATATAGTTGAAACGAATATCAGTGGGGGTGGCACGAGTGTGGATTTGTGGCAGGGCGGTAGAGGACCCTAGAAGAACGCATACATGAAATATGAAGCACATCGGAGCAAGAAAACAGAAAATATAGGCCATTTACCCGAGCGTTAAGGTTTTGAATTTTTGCATTCAATCTGAAACGGAGATATATCAAATCATATTGGAGATATATCAAATCATATCGAATAGTCCATTCGCAGGTTTTTGTTGTTGTCGATGCTGCTAAGATCTGGTTTCCGCCACTTACTTTTCTCGGCACAGCAAAAAAATGATTTTTTTTTTTTTTTTTTTTTTTTTGGATCGGAGGTAAAAAAATCTAAAAAAAAATCGGAAATTAAAATTTTTATTTTTTTCCACATTGTCAAAAAATCGGGTCGGCGGATCTGTAAACCAACTAATAAAAAAAAACTGGCCTTATTGATATAGTTTGTAAATCAATAGGGGTCTTCAACTGGCCATGGTCGAAAGGCATACATCATTTGGTTACTATAGTGGAACCCCTCTAAACCAGACACTCGTGAAAAGATAGATGTCTACCTTGTTTTGCTGTTATGTATCTCTGATTACAATGATTTTTCATGATTGCAGATCACTAGAATGTGTCATGAAGTACGCACATGCCTGATTTACAGTGGAACATCTCCAAACAGGACACCCTGGGGACATCCCAGGGTGTCCGTTTTGGAGAGATTCCACTGTTTTCCAAGTTGTCGGGAGGACTAGCTGTTACCGTGAACTTGGATGTCACATGGTTTATCATATGGAACATTATGTAAGAGCACACACAGCACTGTTCAATAACTTATACCTCAACTTACGTTGCTTAACGTAATGTGCTGTTGCCAATTCATTATTGACAAATCACATGAGTAGACATTATAAGACCACAGAAATACATGAAACCGGCTCAGGAGATATTAAACACCAATGTGTAAACGATAATCAGTGTTTTAATAAAGGTCCTAGGTCTCAAATATGCGCAATTAGTGATGAATTAGATTGCAAATGTTTAAAGAATAGTTTTAATTATAAGTTTGCATCGTATTACTGTAGAATACAATTATACATATAAATAATATTCAAATAATTTGGAATTAGAATACAGTGGAAGATCGATCTCTCGAACCGGTCTCTGTCGAACACTCCGGAAAACTCGAACTCGTCCTGTGGTCCCGACAAATTTCCCTACATAAATCATATATTTTTCTACCTAAAACTCGAACTACGACAAAGTCGAACTCTCGAACCGAAGTCACGGTCCCTTGGTCAGTCAATCAACGTAAAGTGCTATTGATAGCTCGAACAGGTAAGTCTGTCGCCAGCTGATCTGTTTGCCTAACGAGGTGTGAATATCACGGTTTGCGGTCTGTTTGATTTGTTTCGCTTGACAGGTGGTGACATTAAATCACGAATTTAAAAATTAAACGGTGTTAATTCCATGTAAAGATGACCACGATAATGAATTAATTTGAACAAAATTCGCCTTTAAATATTTAATTGAATTTTAACTGTCACATCAGTGAATTAGGAGTGATTCACTTATTTTTTTTGCGTTTTGTGCAATTTCGTTTAAATTTTATTTGTACATTTTGTATATTTAATAAACCAGTGTGCTATTTATAGACACTTTCTTTGGATATGATGTTTCGCACCTGTCTACTTTCGTTTATTGAATGCTATTTTACGCCGATCTTTTGCAAACACTTTACTGCTTGTGTATGCAAATGATCCGTGATAAAAAAAACATTCACTCGCAATAAAAATGGTTGTCAAGCTTAATTATAGCATAGTAAAATAAACACGTTTACAATGGGAATGTTGCTCACGACAACTTCCGGTTTCGATATGAAAAAAACAAAACAAAGACGAGACGGTTTGTAATATTCAGTTTAATTAACAGTTTATTTATTTACGTATGCATACATGTACATATTGAAATAAAATAATTAGTTCATTATAGTTGTTTACTTGATATTTCTTCCAGAAGGCCATACAAACATCAATCAATGGTGTCATTCCTAAGTGGAATGAAATCACCGACTTAGTGACTAGTATTTATTTTCTTTCCCTCGAACTACGCCTGACTCGAACTTTTATTCGAGTTCGTTGCCGGTTCGAGAGATCGATCTTCCACTGTAAACACATAATTATTATAATACTGAAACATAACGAGCGTTGCAAACTATCCATACTTAAACAAGTTAATAATCAAAACGTATTTCTAAATGCAGCGTAGTATAATTTGACAACAACAAAAAACAATATACTTCATAAACTGTCCTTACTGGTATGTGCATAGCGATAAAAACATAACCAAATTACTTCCCCTGTTTATTACAGTTTCTGCCTGATAAAAAAGAGTGTTCAAGACATCGGCCAGTTTCACCTATAGTGGCGTTTGCAAAGGCAGATGCTATAATGTAACTAATCACACGTTGAAAGTTAATTTGGAGAGAATGCAAAACTACGTGGAAATTGATCAAATGAATTGGTGAACTTGCTTGATTTCAGTGAATTGCAATGCATGAAGGGAACATCAGCAGCCGATTTCGCTAAGCAAACTTATATAGTTAAGTGTACTTTGAGGGAGTAATCATTTATTATTTTCGAAATGGATTATTTCATATAGAACAAACAACTGCATATATTTCAGTTGATGATTAAAATTATGCTGAATTATTATACTGAATTTATTATACTAAATTCAGTATAATAAAAATTGATAAATGTATCCTTAAATTGAAAATTCCTCCCTCTAAGTGTACTTAGCAAGATAAGTATACTTTGCAAGTTTGGTGAAATAGGTTACAGATATTGAATCTATGAGAAATAATGAGATACAGAGCCTTTAACGTGCCATTGTCAGAGCAGTGTACATATAGCGGATCTTACATGTGTGATGATTTCATATGGAAATTATTAAACGAGTTTACTGTTTTCATCAGAAACGAGGCTATGCCGAGTGTCTTACAAAACCAGTCAACGAGTAAGAGTTTAATAACACGAAGGTTAGATTATATTTATTGCATAAACACAACATCATAATTTCAAGCTGCAGTGATTACCTAACGGGCCGATTTGCATATTTATAACACGATTGTATATTGATTTTTCTGACACTGTGTTATTAAACTGTGAACGCCAATGTTATGCAGTAATTATATTTACCTGAGTTTTAACCTTCCTTGAATCAGTTTCGTATAAATAATCACTGCTCCTGTAACAGCAATTGCAACAATGACGTGGTGAGATTCACATAAGGTTTACATGGCAGTGCATGCCATTCACACAGGCTACAGCATGACACCAACACATACCTATTACTTTTCATTTCGTTCTATATTGGTAAATAGATGGGATATACGTGTAACATGTTTGTTTGTTTGTTTGTTGGGGTTTAACAGCCTATCAACAGCTAAGGTATGTTAAGTCGGGTCAATGGGTTTAGTACTAAATCCATATATTACCTGTACAAGTACATGTACATGTTCAAGTACATGTACAAATGGGGGAAAATCCCAAAATCAGAACTGAATATTTACAATAAAAAAATATATATATTCAGCGCTGAAATCGGAATAATCCTGATCTGATGCCAGGTCCTCGCCACACCAGAATCACTTGGCCCCCTCCCAGTAGGATCTGTACTAATCTTACTAACTAATCTTACTACTTTTATAATGGGCAATAACCCAATTCATCTCCCAGGTAACAAAAGAGCCAAATATAAAAACGAACCTGAGGGCCAAACCAGGCAAATCGTAATTCTTATAAGGAGGAACCCCTACCGTTAATTTAAGCCGTCGCATTCACCCGACAAACTACCCACATATACGTGTAACATACATGTGAATATTCCCCAGTTAATGTGTCCTATACAGCTCATCGAGTAGCCAACTTGGCCGTCTTAGTGTGTTCAATACATCGGCCAGTTTCGGCCAAAGGTACTAGCTTAATGATGTGGTGCCTGGAAATTAAAATGTATTTTTGTCAGTGGACTTTGCACAATGGCTTGGTTATTTCAGGCTACGCTCATTGATTGGTCATCAATATCAAGCAATGTTTTAAAATATTACCGAACCCCACCACCCATCATTTACAAAGAAGAAAAAAACCCACCCCCCTGTCAATAAAAAAAAAAGCCAGCCCCACCACCCATCCATAAAAAAAATATGTCAACCTCACCACCCATCAATAAAAATTACTGACCCACCTTATAAACGAAGGAAAGTAATGCCCATAATGAGCGACCATACGAACTTAGAATAACAGCTGACGTAACGCGCGGTAAACTGAAATGGCCTACGTGACAATTGACATTTACATTCAAACAAGATTTTCACGGTGTGTAATCGATCGTATTTCCTCGCCACCATATGAAACCCCGACTCGAGAAACACAAATTAAGTTGTTGATTTCTGAATTTGTCAATTGTTTGCAGTCTAAGAAATCAAACAAATGTGAAAACAATTTTGTTTTTACAAAATATTAGACTCGTCTAAGGAGACGATTCTTATGTGTTGCCAAAATATGTTTTATTAAGTCATCGGACAAATGTGAAAAGAAAACCTGAATATATGGGTATTTCTTTACAAAAACATATTTTGACAAAATATGAGAATCGTCTTACTTAGGAGACGATTCTCATGTGCTGCCAAATCTTGCTTTTATCAAGAAATCAAACAAATGTGAAACTGCACAAGCTAATGCGTCAATTCGATGACGTGAGCGTCTACATAGCGTGGTGTTGGTATGTTCGTTTCCGCCGAGTTCTAAAGGTCAGTCACACATTACACGTGAAAATGGATTACCGACTGATGATTGTCAACACCATCAGGTGTGCAGCTAGACCGAAAATGATATGTCGCAAATGTGCTAGTTGGGATGGGTGGGTACGGCGGTATATTTTTGTTTATGTTACAATCTCGCGTATTTGCGATCTCGATCTCGATCTCGCCTTCCGCTTTTGGAAATACGATTTGCCCATGCATGTAGACAGCATGCGTGTTGGATTTGCGTTCTACACATGTACGTACGCACATATTTATAAGAGCATGCGTGTTCGAATTGCATTCTACGTACGTACGTACATGTAATGAATGCGGAAAACTCAATTTCACCCGAAATGTACTAATAGGAACCTGCCAATCTCTGTATTCAAAGCCTCTGACGAGACGTATGGTAATTACCGATACCACCATTAATTTTTTGCAGTTTTACACTGCGAACCCACACTTTCCGTGCGTATTTTTTCGATCGAGTTGACAAAAACGCGCGGGATGCGAGTTACGTATGGTAATTACTGATACCACCGTTAATGTTTTGCAGTTTTACACTGCGAACCCACAATTAAACAATTGCCGTGTTTCACTCGATCCCAAAATTAAATAATTGCCGGTTTTCTGGAGCCCATAATTCAATAATTACTGTTATTCACTGGCCCCCACCATGCATCAATTGGAATTTCCTGTGGACCCAACCACCCATACATTTTAATTTCATGCAGACCCCACCACCCATCAATAAATAATTTGGGTGCCGCCCACACCCCTCTCCAACGTTTAATTTTGGAATCACCCTAATTATATATATGGACAGTGGCCACAGTTAATTCATGTTAGTAATGATTTCGGACAGTTTATGCATTCATAACTAGTGACATAGTTGGAGATATAGATATTTAATATTAAGTTATACTGGTAATTTAATACAAATTAATCCGTAATCGATGGCTACTTGTAAACCTAATTTCATTTAAATTACTTCAACAAGTTTAGTCTAGTAACGAGCTTTGGTCAAATACGTACTGACTGATAACATATTGTCATATCAGGCATTGGCCTGATATGAATATCTGAGTTAAAACAAATTGAAAACTGACGTTTAATTGGTCGAACGGCATCACATGACGCTACCGAATGACGTCAGTGGAATGATGTCAGGGAAACTAATCGGTGTTCTTTTCAATGACAACCACATCATAATTACTTATAAATGTAGCTTAAAATGTTACATGATAAACAGAATACCATGATAGTGTATTTTATAAGTTTACCGGGATCGGCTCGGAAACAGTAGAATTTTGCATTTCCGAGCCTTGTCTGATAAACTTAAAATCAAAGACTTTCCTGGTATCCTCTATAGAGGTGCCATTATAATTTCATATATTATTGTTTCCTGTGGGTCTCTAGCTACAAGAGTTGGCTTCAGTTATCTTCGGACACAGTATTTGGTTAACCCATTCAACACCACAGACCTGTAGTGTGGTATTGGCAAGCAGTGTAGATCCAGATGGAGCCGTCTCATCGGGATCTGCACTTATTGCAAGTAATTTTCATATGCAAAAAAAAAAAGCACCCAATTTTCATAAATGGACTAGTGATGATTGGATTGGTTGCATAATTAACATATCAAAATCCATTCCAGTACTTAGGGGTGAAATGGCTAATACGTACCAGAGGACAGAATATGTACACACATCCAGTAGTATCCATCCCGGGAGAACTGCGGGTCTGTTGTGCCTATAAGTGTGGAGGATATCACCAGCACCATTATCATGCTGTACCCAAACAAGCTGGTAAGCTGAAGTAGAAATATGCTCCATGATTAGCTACATATGATCACCGCGCTTAAAAGCATTAAAAGTAATGAATTGAATACAACAATCAGCACATCGTCTAATGTAAGGCTGTGTCACATGTGTGTGTGTGTAAGACTCCAATACACACTCGGATTAATGAAGTATATAAATGCATGTTACATGTATGTAACACATAAAACAGGGAACAATCATGATGGCAATACAGTTAACACTATATTTGTTTTGAATACCCTGCATGAGTCCAGTAGTGGATTTCATCAAAATTGCAAAGTATACTTATCTAGCAAAGTATACTTTGAGGGAGTAATCATTTATTTTTCCCGAAATTCATTATTTCATATAGAACTAACGACTGCATATATCTGATGATTAAAAGTGTGCAGAATTATTATACTGAATTTATTCATTATCAGTCAAAATGGCTGTGATAATGTAATAATTTCAGTATAATAAAAATTAATAAATTTATCCCTCAAAGTATACTTTGCTAGATAAGTGTACTTTACAATGTTGGTGAAATAGGCTACTGATCCCATTTGTTGTAATGATGCGACATCGACATAATTATGTGGCTGTGGCTGGAGAAATGGAGTTCCTGAGATTTCTGATATGTTAGAATCATGACGGGTGTTCCATTGATGTGCAGATCCTGGTCACACTGTGCGAATGCACACGTGATCTGGAACTACACATATCGCATTTCTCCTGTCCATTTATCCGGTCCCAACCACATATAAGCATAGTGGGGTTGTAGATCTGTCACATCATATGCTCAACTAAATATGTGAATTTTCAGCTCAGTGAAAGTTGACAAATTCACCTCGACAATACATTTGTGAACTTAATAGCAGTGGCTGGGGAAACGACCAACATATGAATGCATATATGATGATAATCCAAGGAATCAAAATTAAGGAAACTGTAACCCCAATGCTAAGTTGGGAGCATGTGCTATTTATATATTATGTAACGGCCTGACAACAGATACGGTCACTTTAGGCCGGGTTAACGGGGTCGAATCCAATATTTCACCCGTTGTAATTGGTGGAAAATCCTAAAATCACAACTGAATATCTACAGAAAAAAATATATTCAACCCTGAAATTTGAATAACCGGACCTGACGACAGGGCGTCAACACACAAAAGTCACTTAGCCCCACTCCCTAAAGTAGGAACCATGCACTAAGAACATGTATGTGCCTTTCACCTAGGGACTAGTAGGGTACAGGGGGTTCTTGCATTTGAAACTACGTGATAGAAGATCATCATGATCATCAGAGGAATACATGCATGAAATATCAAGAAGTTTGTGAAAAAAATAATGGAAACAATTTGACCGTCAAAATATAATGTCAATACGAAAATGTGGCATACCGGGACACGTCACTGGTGGTATATTTGAGAACGTCCGGCAAACTTATTAACCGAGCATGTGGACACACGGATGGACACACAGTCCAAACACTACAAGATGCCTGGCTCTACAGACACCGAGATGGGGGCATGAAAACGATATCCAGTGAAACCTCTCTAAACCGGGCACCAAGAAAACACCTGATCTTATTTTTGATGAGTTACTTGGTCATTATCTCAGGTGATAATGACTATTCATGATCGCATAGCACACAACTATGGCTCAGAATGAACAAATGCGTGATTTACAGTGAAACCCTTCTTGTCCGGTTTAGAGAGGTTTCACTGTATATACCACAATATATGATACTGGTGAATGTCATTCCTCTGTCATTATGTACACTTTTCGGCACCATGATGTATACAACGCATGTAATACGGTTAATGTTTGATTAATTTATGACAAATATATAATACTGTGTATGGTGTATGTCATTATTAATGCCTACGTAATGATACCTGTAACATACAAAGTATCAAAGAGACAAAGACTGGTGAATATCACATATAGCCTTACCTCTCTATATATTGCTAACCGGGTTGTGCACATCATCACTGTCACAAGGTTATGCAGGCATAAGAAGGCCGGAACGGACTGCAATGAACATGAGACAAGCCATGTGATTTTAAACCTAATGAGTAGTACACTATCTCGTGACAAACATTTACAATAGTTTAGCATATTTTCCATAAATGACGTCGAATTCCAGATTTGCTATGGTATTTCGTAAACATTAGACGTGATTTACAGAAAATAAAGTGTTTATGACACATCTTCTTACGTACAAAATCACATGATTGGTCTCAATAGAGTTTGACTGGCTGGAACATGTTTGTACATAAACTAGTCACATCAAATTTGTATAAATGAATGACGGTTTATATATTTATGAATGTAATACCATCTCAAATAGTTTATAGTAGTGCATTAACATCGCACAAGTGATGTATCTGAAGTACATATACATGTATATGCATTAACAGGGTATGTTATCACGTGATTTCCAACTTTTTCTGACGCGAGATATCTTTACTTAATGTTTACAGCATATTGTCTTTTAAAATCTTCCTAAAAACCTCACAATTATTTAGGATATACAGCCCAACAAAGTCGACTTAAGTTTATGGCTGCACTAAAAAAAAATGATTTACAAAAACGTTCACGAAGGAATAAGTACCATGCATTTGTTCATTCATGTGCTCTAGATTTTCATTTACATTCAACAGTAATATAATCTTTATCAAAATGACGGAGTTATGAGATTAACGCAAACTGTACAATAAAAGGCAAACAGCTTCGCATTTGCAGCGCTGTTACGTAAAAGTCAGTCATTTCATTAGAAAGAAATATTAAAGGACTATGTAAAAAATGACGTCACGCCGTTCTGCAAATCACATGACCGCACAGTATGATTAATAATCTGGTATAATCAGACCACAATAAGAACTAGAAATGGACGCTTGTCGACAAGCGCATGTGTATCCCCCTCCCAGATACACAAGTAGTTTGAAAAAGGGTGTTCGAGTTATGCTCCGGAGACAAAATGAGTGACGGAAAAACAAAGGGAGATAACTAAAAAATTAGTGATGCAAGAGTTGTCATTCTTGCGGGACACACCTTTAGGGTCGTGGTCTATGCATGTGTGAAGTTATAATGAAAATATTCCAAAGGGTGTTCGAGTTATGCTCCGGACACGAAATCAGTGCACGAAACAACAAAGGGAGATAACTAAGAAATTAACGACGCAAGAGTTGTCATTCTTACGTGCGACACAACCTTTGGGTCGTCTTCTATGCATGTGTGAAGTTTAATAAACTAGAAAATGTGTTCATAGAACACGGATGTCCCCACATATCGCTTTTGATAATAAATGAGGCCAAATTCCAAGTCAAAATTTTCTTTTACCTGAGCGTTAAAGTTTTTGAAGCACCAAGTAGTGACCTTGACCCTGGGCTTGGCGGGGCAGGACAAATGTGGATTTTGCCACAGGGCCGGTAATTGAGGACCATTAGAGCAATGCATATGTGAAATATGAAGCTGATCCGTGAAAGAAAACAGAAATTATAAGATATTTACCTGAGCGTTAAAGTTTTTTAAGCACTACGTATGTGATCTTAACCCTGGCTTTGGCGGGGGCAGGACGAACGTGGATTTGGCACAGGGCGGTAGAGGACCATTAGAACAATGTGTATATGAAATATGAAGGAGATCGGTCGAAGGATGAAGAAATTATGAGACATTTACCCGAGTGTTAAAGTTTTGTGACAGACGGACGGACGGGACGACGGGAGGACGGGACGCACGTTCCTACGAATGAATACTTGTTGGGTTTTTACTCTATAAAAATACCAAACAAGAGTACCTAACACTATCCTAACCCTACCCAATAAGATCCCCGTACGCTTACAACAAGTACCCATTCGTGTGTGCGGACGGACGGACAAGGGTAACACTAAATGCCCCCTCCACTATCGTGGTGGGGCATAAAAATATTCCAAAGGGTGTTCGAGTTATGCTCTGGATACAAAATCAGAGCACGAAACAACAAAGGGAGATAAGTAAACAAGAATTCTGCGGAATCAAATGCCTCGCCTTGTCCAGCCTTGACCTCGAGCCTGGGCCCGAAAGCAATTTTCACTGGCCCGAACATATTATACAATTATTGACTAGTGAGCCATAGAATATCAGATTATATTCTATGGCTCACTAGTCAATAATTGTTTTATTATATGATAATAGTCTGTATATAGCACTTACGACCTTATGCTACTAGACAAAAATTAAAAAGAATTTGAAAAAAAAAAAAAAAAAAATAAAAAAAAAAATGGAAAAAAAGTTTAAAAATTAAAAATAATAATGCTTGCTACTGGAACCCAGAATTTTTTTTAATAGTCCTATATTTATCTACATATATCTGCACAGGTCCACATAATGCCACAATATTTTCAACACAGTTTACGGAAATGTAATATACAACAAGAAACGAGGCAAAGCCACGAAGGCCAGGTTTTTTCCAAGCATAGACACTTGGATAACATAATTATACCCACTTTTTGTAGACTAGATGGCCGTGGCCTGCATGTCGCGCCTTGGGGCGAGGCATGGACACTAAAAAAATAGATATAGTAGATGGAAAAAATTTAACCAAAAAACTTTAACTGGACACACAGACGAACGGACAGACGTATGCCAAAATGCCGACGATATCGCGAGTTCCGCAAGCAGGTGTGACAATGATGATAAACACCCATGTGAAGTATCAAGGTATTGGGTGAAAGCAGTTGCAGAGATATAGTACACGAAAAATAATTTAACAAAAAATTCAAAGTAATTTGACCTTGACATTGGGCACAGGATCGCGCTTTACCGCAAAGCAAGGTGCAACAATGATGATAACAACCCATGTGAAGTATGAAGGTATTTGGGTGAAGCAGTTGCAGAGATATAGTACACGAAAAAACTTAAACAAAAAAATTCAAAGTAATTTTGACCTTGACATTGGGCACAGGATCGCGCTTTCCGCAAGCAGGTGCGACAATGATGATAAACACCCATGTGAAGTATCAAGGTATTGGGTGAAGCAGTTGCAGTCAGATATAGTACACAAAAAAACTTTAACAAAAAAATTACACTGACCAAAGTAATTTGACCTTGACATTGGGCACAGGATCGCGCTTTCCGCAAGCAGGTGCGACAATGATGATAAACACCCATGTGAAGTATCAAGGTATTGGGTGAAGCAGTTGCAGAGATATAGTACACGAAAAAAATTTAATCAAAAAAATTCAAAGTAATTTGACCTTGACATTGGGCACAGGATCGCGCTTTCCGCATGCAGGTGCGATGATGATACAAACCCCATGTGAAGTATCAAGGTATTGGGTGAAGCAGTTGAAGCAGAGATTAGATAGTACACGAAAAAACTTTAACAAAAAATTCAAGTAATTTGACCTTTTGACATTGGGCACAGGATCGCGCTTTCCACAAGCAGGTGCGACAATGATGATAAACACCCATGTGAAGTATCAAGGTATTGGTGAAGCAGTTGCAGAGATATAGTACACAAAAAAAATTTAACAAAAAAATTCAAAGTAATTTGACCTTGACATTGGGCACAGGGGCCGCACGGTGGGGGTTAGAATGAAAATTATGGATGATGATAAACACCCATGTGAAGTTTCAACTAAGGTAATGGGCGAAGCAGTTGCAGAGATATAGTATAACGAAAAAGTTTTAACCCAAAAAACTTTAACCGAGACGTACGTTAAAAAGTTAACGTTGAAAATGGCTAAGTCAATTACGTAGAAATAATAGGTGAAGGTAAAAAATTTGTCACATGTTGGATAGTTGTATGTGGTAGGCACCCCTTGGTTATGAAGCTGATGAAAGTTTGGTGGTCCTAGGTGGTACAGTACCAAAGAAATGGACTTGACACGAAAACTTAACATTGTAAACGCGAAAACTTAACATTGAAAATGGCTAAGTCGACTGCGCGGAAAAAATGGGTGAAGTTAAAAAAAAAAGTAACATGTTGGATAGTTGATATGATTTGTGGCTACCCCATGTTGATTATAGATAATGTGGTGCACTTGATTTTGAAAGTGTGAAAGTTTGGTGGTCCTAGGTGGTACAGTACCAAAGAAAATGGACTTAAACACGAAAACTTAACATTGTAAACGCGAAAATTAACATTGAAAATGGCTAGTTCGACTACGCGGTAAAAAATGGGTCAAGTAAAAAAAAAAAAGTAACTGTTGGATAATGATATGTGGTGGGCATCCCATTGATTATGAAGCTGTGAAAGTTTGGTGGTCCTAGGTGTACAGTAACAAAGAAATGGACTTAAACACGAAAAATTAACATTGAAAACGCGAAAACTTAACATTGAAATGGCTAAGTCGACTGTGCAGATAAAATGGGTGAAGTTAAAAAAAAAGTAACATGTTGGATAGTGATATGTGGTGGGACCCCTTGATTATGAAGCTGTGAAAGTTTGTTGGTCCTAGGTGGTACAGTAACAAAGAAATGGACTCAAACACGAAAACTTAACATTGATTGTGGACGGCCGCCGCCCGCCGCCCCGCCCGGCTTTCGCCAAT
>CM055266.1:149260691-149414824 GCA_029237695.1 Conchocele bisecta
GCCCGGCTTTCGCCAATCTCAATAGCCGGATTTTTTTCAAAAAAAACCTGGCTAAAATTTAAAAAAAACAGAAATTGGACGCTTGTCGCAAAGGCATTTACGTGTATCCCTCCCGCTCCACACGTAGTTTGAAAAAAGGGTGTATCGCGTTATGCTCGGAGCCGCACCTCACGTGCCGGCAAACAAACAAAGGGAGATCTAAAGAATTAGTGATGCAAGAGTTGTCATTCTTGCGGGACACACCTTTAGGGTCGTGGTCTATGCATGTGTGAAGTTTCATGAAAATATTCCAAAGGGTGTTCGAGTTATGCTCCAGACACGAAATCAGTGCACGAAACAACAAAGGGAGATAACTAAGAAATTAACGACGCAAGAGTCCAGTCTTTTACGTGCGCCACACCTTTGGGTCGTCTTCTATGCATGTGTGAAGTTTAATAAACTAGAAAATGTGTTCATAGAACACGGATGTCCCACATATCGCTTTGATAATAAATGAGGCCAAATTTCAAGTCAAAATTTTTCTTTTACCTGAGCGTTAAAGTTTTTGAAGCACCAAGTATGTGACCTTGACCCTGGGCTTGGCGGGGGCAGGACAAACATGGATTTGGCACAGGGCGGTAGAGGGACCATTAGAGCAATGCATATGATGAAGCTGATCCGTGAAAGAAAAACAAATTATAAGATATTTACCTGCCGGTTAAAGTTTTGAAGAAAACTAAGTATATGATGTTAACCCTGGGCTGGCGGCGGGAAGGATTTGGCACAGGGCGGTTTAGAGGACCATTGAGCGATAAATGAAATTTTTGAAGTTGATCGTGACAAGAAAGAAAAATTATAAGATACTACCTGAGATTAAAGTTTTTGAAGCACCAAGATGTGACCTTGACTGGGATTGGCGGGGGCGGGACGAACGTGGATTTGGCACAGGGCGGTAGAGGACATTAGAGCAATGCGTATATGTATATGAAGATGATCCATGAAAGAAAACAGAAATTATAAGATATTTACCCGAGCGTTAAAGTTTTTGAAGCACTAAGTATGTGACCTTGACCCTGGGCTTGGCGGGGGCAGGCGAACGTGGATTTGGCACAGGGCGGTAGACGACCATTAGAGCAACGCTATATGAAATATGAAGTTGATCCATGAATGGAAATAAAAATATTAATAAGATATTTACCTGAGCGTTAAAGTTTTTGAATGCACTAATTATGTGACCTTGACCCTGGGCTTCGGCGGGGGCAGGACGAACGTGGATTTGGCACAGGGCGGTAGACGACCATTAGAGCACGCGTATATGAAGTATGAAGTTGATCCGTGAATGGAAATAAAAATTTATAAGATATTTACCTGAGCGTTAAAGTTTTTGAAGCACCAAGTATGTGACCTTGACCCTGGGATTGGTGGGGCAGGACGACATGGATTTGGCACAGGGCGGTAGAGGACCATTAGAGCAATGCGTATATGAAATATGAAGATGATCCATGAAAGAAAACAGAAAGTATAAGATATTTACCCAAGGTTAATGTTTTTGAAGCACTAAGTATGTGACCTTGACCCTGGGCTTGACGGGGGCAGAACGAACGTGGATTTGGCACAGGGCGGTAGAGGACCATTAGAGAGCAATGCGTATATGCGTGTTCGAGTTATGCTCTGGATACAAAATCAGAGCACGAAACAACAAACGGGAGATAAGTAAACAAGAATTCGCGGAATCAGATGCCTCGCCTTGTCCCGCCTTGACCTCGAGCCTGGGCCCGAAAGCAATTTTCACTGGCCCGAACATATTATACAATTATTGACAAGTGAAACCATAGAATATCAGATTATATTTCTATGGCTCACTAGTCAATAATTGTTTTATTATATGATAATAGTCTGTATATAGCACTTACGACCTTATGCTACTAGACAAAAATTGAAAAAGAATTTGAAAAAAAAATGAAAAAAAAAATGGAAAAAAAGTTTAAAAATTAAAAATAATAATGCTTGCTACTGGAGCCCAGAATTTTTTGGAATAGTCCTATATTTATCTACATATATCTGCACAGGTCCACATAATGCCACAATATTTTCAACACAGTTTACGGAAATGTAATATAATCATTTACCTGTATAAATTACCTGTAAGTGGTCAGTGGTCAGTTGCACATGCTAGCACATGCACAGGTGAATAGTCTGTATATAGCACTTACGACCTTATGCTACTGGACAAAAATTGAAAAATAATTTGAAGAAAAAAAATGAAAAAAAAAAATGAAGAAAAAAAAAATGGAAAAAAAAAGGTTAAAAATAACAATGCTTGCTACTGGAGCCCAGATTTTTTTTCCAGTCAAATTGAAAAATAATTTGAAAAAAAAAATGAAAAAAAATAATGAAAAAAAAAAAAAAAAAATTACAAATTTTGTAATTTTTTTTTAAAAATAATAATGCTTGCTATTGGAGACCAGATTTTTTTTTAATAGTTCTATATTTATCTACATATATCTGCAGAGGTCCACATAATGCCACAATATTTTCAACACAGTACCCAATGTAGTGATTTACCTGTATAAATTACCTGGTCAGCAGTGGTCAAGCCACTGGACATCTGCACATGGTTCTCCCAGTTTCTATTGTTCTCTCTACAGGTAAGGTGTACAAGCACACGAGAAAAGGTGTACAGAACAGACGAGAAAACAGGTCTTCATGCATTATTGTCCAGTTTGTAGAGTGCGCAAAACAAAAAAGGGAGATACTGAAAAATTAGCTACGCAAGAGTTGTCATTCTTGTGCGCGACACACCTCCGGGTCGTGGTCTATGCATGTGTGAAGTTTCATGAAAATATTCCAAAGGGTGGTCGAGTTATGCTCCGGACAGGAAATCAGTGCGCGAAACAAAAAAGGGAGATAACTAAAAAATTAGCTATGCAAGAGTTTTCATTCTTGTGCACGACACACCTTCGGTTCGTGGTCTAATTGAATGTGTTAAGTTTCATAAAAATATTCCAAAGGGTGGTCGAGTTATGGTCAATCAGTGCGCGAAACAAAAAAGGGAGATAACTAAAAAATTAGCTATGCAAGAGTTGTCATTCTTGTGCGCGACACACCTTCGGGTCGTGGTCTATGCATGTGTGAAGTTTCATGAAAATATTCGAAAGGGTGGTGGAGTTATGCTCCGGACACGAAATCAGTACGAGAAACAAAAAAGGGAGATAACTCAAAAATTAGCTATGCAAGAGTTGTCATTCTTGTGCGCGACACACCTTCGTGTCGTGGTCTATGCATGTGTGAAGTTTCATGAAAATATTCCAAAGGGTGTTCGAGTTATGCTCCGGACAAGAAGTGTCTGCGGCGGACGCGGCCCGCTGTCAAATCCATAGTATCCCCCGACGGAGTCCGGAGAATACAATTATAGTGGGCCTTACTGTGGTGTCTCCGAAAGTCTGAGAGACACCAAGACAAAGGATTGTCAGATAGACAGTACACCATGGAAGTGATATAAGGGATAAACAAGCTTAGTCAAGCTTAGTAATAGTGGTAATTACTATGCTTTGCAAACCTTGGTTGATAAACCTGATATTACAAGATACTAACATGGCTGGCTGTCTCCATTGTAGGTACTCACAAGTTTTGACAAAGCCTTTGATGCGGAATATATGGAGCACACGTAGAACATCATTCCGGCAGCCACAATGCGATATCCGACCTAAGAAATGGAAACAAACATTAGTAGAGATACTGGTAGTGTGTTTGTAAAATATGGCAATACCCCCCTTTAACAAATAACAGTTGATTAGCGGTTTACTTCAAGTCGACAACAAGATAATATACAGATGGGGATGCAGGTCTCTGACAGCAAATGAGCTAAAGCCGTTGTGACCTTGGCAGTGGGCAATGGAAACTCATGGGTAGGGTAAAAAGTGAATGGGTTTAACGTCCCAGCAACAGATAAGGTCATATATAGACGGGACCATATACATGTACACAGTTTATAGTCTCATCCGACGGACCAGAGGGATAGAATATTATTTAAGTATTTTTCACGCTTAAAAGGTACATGCCCACTCAGTAGGCACAAACTGTTCTGTATAGGAATTAAATAAGTGTATAATCGTGTCACTATTCCACCAGTTCTAAAATTTACGCTATACAGATATATTCAATTAGTAATATTTATTTTACTGATAGTGACTCGCGGTGGTATCAGGCTATTTTTTTTTTTCATACGCAAATAAGGCAAGCTATTTTTTAATTAATTATACTAATTAAATGTGTCCTCTTAAAAAATAACATTTTCTCGACAGATTATAAAGTACATCAAAAAAGTAAATACAGAGAATAAATAGAAATGTCCGTAAACATTTTAAGTTAACACGGTTATCACCCTTGATATCAGTGAGGAAATTTACGTCTGATATAAAATGCATAACAATGCCAGTCAATACGTGGAGTAATGGTGAATGAATGTTTATTTCGCCAGAATATGTGTCGGATGATGACTCTGATATAAAGAACATCTTGTGCCTACTGCATGAGTGGGCAAGTACCTTTAAGGTGAGGATTGAACTAACAACATCCAGTATTGAAGATCAATGTCGCGGCCCATCCCTCGGGGGCACAGGAGCATACGTAAAACAAATGAGCCAACAGTGAGTGCAATATACATGTGAATGACAAAATGCGCCTAGTATTTAATAAAACAAGCAACTTTTTAAAAAGTATATCCCCGACGAATGCGAAATCAATGTATTAGAGCATGCCTAGTTTATGGAACAATGTTGCCAGCTACATACAAGGTTAGAAACAACTAGATTGGTCAGTAAGCGAGGCTTACAGAATACCCCCCGCATGGGCCCAGGTACCCCTAAATATGTAAAATTTTCCAAGTGTGTCGGCTTGTGACCTTGACTCTGGGCTTAGCGGGGGCGGCACGAGTGTGAATGTGAAGCAGATCCGAGCAAGGAAATACAAGTTATAACCGATTTCTCTGATGTTAAGTTTTGTAAAGAGACTAAGTATGTGATCTTGACTTTGGGATCAGTGGGGATATGTCACAGCATGATAGTAGAGCCTTACAGGAATGCATGCATGAAATATTAAGAATTTTAGATGAAGTTATAACATATTTCTCTGATGTTAAGTTTTGTAAAGAAACCATGTATTTGACCTTGACCTTGGGATCAGCGGGGGTTGGACGGTCGTGGATTTGGCACAGCATGGTAGTAGAGCCATACAGGAATGCATGTGTGAAATATTAAGCATTTTAGATGAAGGAAATAGAAGTTATAACAATATTTCTCTGATGTTAAGTTTTGTAAAGAGACCAAGTATTTGACCTTGACCTTGGGATCAGCGGGGTTTGGACGGTCGTGGATTTGGCACAGCATGGTAGTACAGCCCTACAGGAATGCATGTGTGAAATATCAAGCGTGAAATATCAAGCATTTTAGATAAAGGAAATAGAAGTTATAACAATATTTCTCTGATGTTAAGTTTTGTAAAGAGACTAAGTATTTGACCTTGACCTTGGGATCAGCGGTGGTTGGATGGTCGTGGATTTGGCACAGCATGGTAGTAGAGCCTTACAGAAATGCATGTGTGAAATATTAAGCAATTTAGATGAAGGAAATATAAGTTATAACAATATTTCTCTGATGTTAAGTTTTGTAAAGAGACTAAGTATTTAACCTTGACCTTGGGATCAGCGGGGGTTGGACGGTCATGGATTTGGCACAGCATGGTAGTACAGGCTTACACGAATGCATGTGTGAAATATTAAGCATTTTAGATGAAGGAAATAGAAGTTATAACATTATTTCTCTGATGTTAAGTTTTGTACTAAGTATTTGACCTTGACCTTGGGAGCAGCGGGGGTTGGACGGTCATTGATTTGGCACAGCATGGTAGTAGAGCCTTACAGGAACGCATGTGTGAAATATTAAGCATTTTAGATGAAGGAAATAGAAATTATAACAATATTTCTCAGATGTTACGTTTACGGACGGACGGACGGACGTACTCCGTTGCGGGGGGTATAATTACTAACAAGAAAATGAAGTCTGTCAACACACTCAGTACCCCTATAGGTGATTTGAGAAACTTTTACAACAAGAGTGCCCGTCGAGGCAAACAGTCCGAAAATTAAAAATGGCCGCCAAGGGGAGATAAGTTAAGGGAATCAATAGGCTTCTTCGTCTTGCCATGATAAACATGTACACCAAATTTGGTTATGATCGGTCAAGTAAAACTTGAGCTATTGCGTGGACAAGGATACAGAGTGCAAAAATGCCGCAAGTCACAAAATACGCCCGTCGAATATGGGCCAGACAGCGAAGATGCAGAAATTTGAAGCTGTCACCAAGGCAAGAAACATTGATGAGAATTTGAAAGTCTATAGCATTATTTCTTCATCTCGTTGTGCTAAACATGTGTACTAATTTAGGCAGTGATAGAAAAGTACAGTGTAAAGTAGAAATGATAGGGAATTGGATTACAATAATGTAGAAAAAATGGCTAAGTTAAAAAGGTGATATTTTTGTTAAAAAATATTTTTTCGGCATAAAAACACCAAGGTGCACATCTTCAATATGTGTAGAAGACGTCTGCATAGTTTCAGATCGATCGACTGAACGGTTTCGGAGGAGTTGTGTACACGAACCGCCCGCCTGCCCGCCCACCATGCGGTAAAACAAAATACGCGCACCGTTTTTTAAAAACGGTCGTATAAAAATTGATAGGCTTCTTTGTCTTGCCATGATAAACATGTATGCCGAATTTGGTTTTGATCGGTGAAGTCGAACTTGAGTTATTGCGTGGACAAGGATACAGAATGCGAAAATTAAACATGGCCGCCAAGAGGAGATAAGTCATCGGATTTTTTTTCAAAATCAATAGGCTTCTTCGCGTTGCCGTGATAAACATGCATACCGAATTTGGTTATGATCGGTCAAGTAGAACTTGAGTTATTGCGTGGACAAGAATACAGAGTGTGAAAATTAAAAATGACTGCCAAGGGGAGATAAGAATCGGAAATTTTTCAAAATCAATAGGCTTCTTTGTCTTGCCATGATAAACATGCATAACGAATTTGGTTTCGATCGGTGAAGTAGAACTGGAGTTATTGCGTGGACAAGGATACAGAGTGCGAAAATAAAAAATGGCCGCCAAGGGGAGATAATTTATTGGAAATTTTTCAAAATCAATAGGCTTCTTCGTCATGCCATGATAAACATGTATACCGAATTTGGTTACGAGCGGTGAAGTAGAACTTGAGTTATTGCGTGGACAAGGATACAGAGTGTGAAAAATAAAAATGGCCGCCAAGGGGAGATAAGTCATTGAAAATCAATAGGCTTCTTCGGCTTACCGTGATAAACATGTATACCAAATTTGGTTACAATCCGTCAAGTAGACTCTAGTTATTGCGTGGACAAGCTGTGCCCGCCCGCCCACCTGCCCATACAAGATGAATACATAATACGTCCCATTTTTTCAAACGGGCGTATAAAAAACCAAAAACTTCCAAAACATAAATAGATAGACATACAGGGCGAAAACTATAGAGCACCGCCGAATCTCGGCAGGACCCTTACAAGAATTCTGCCACGAAAGTGGTGTCGCTCATGCCAAGGCATTTGACCGTATGACCATGAGCCGGAACACGAACAATGGCAAGGTCATGTTAATGGCAGCATGAGTATGTTTCAAATGCTTACATGTATCAAGTGTCCAAATATTAAAGCAATCAATCATGTAATTAATATTCAAGTTATATGACGATGAAGAAACTCGTACAAACGTTTTGACGTAAAAAAAATGGCTAAGTGTTTCCACAACCATGTGAAGGTCAGAAAGGTCAAGGTCATGTTAATGGGGTCATAAGTGTGTTCCAAATGCTCATATGTATATGATGATGAAGAAACTGGTACCAATTTTTGGACGTAAAAATTGCTAAGTATTTCTGCAACAATATGAAGACCAAAAAGGCCAAGGTCATGATAATAGTGGCAGGAGTTTGTTCCAAATGCTTATATGTATCATGTGTCCAAATATTGAAGCAATCCTTCAAGTAATATTAAAGTTATATGATGATAAAGAAACTCGTACAAACTTTCTGACGTAAACTAGATGGCCACGCCCAGCATATCACGCACGCCGAGGCATTTGATGGTCCCAGTATGTATGTCTTTGGTTAGAGCAATTGGATTGTGGAGCTATTGCGTACTTAAAACCTTCAACGCAGATTTTGCAAAACTATTAACACAATTACAAAGTAATTTGACATTGACCTTGGGCAAGTGTGCCGTATGGATGGTCTATAGATTAAAAATATGGATGATGATAAAAAAGTGGTATGTGAAGTTTCAAGTCAATATGACTTGGGGTTGTGGAGATATTGGTACGTAAAAGCTTTTAAGCAGATTGTACAAAAAAACGTTAGCGCAAATTTCCAAGTAATTTGACCTTGACCATGAGCATAGGGGCCGCATGAGTGGGCTATAGAATGAAAATATTCATCACTGTCTACGACTTTTTACTCCGAGAAGGACGTGCTCCTGTCATAGGAAAACACTATACAACAGAACAGACAATAACAACACTACAAACTTCTGACATAAAGGTTGTTCTGTGTATGTACTGGATTTCAGCCAATACCAGTAGCCTATTTCACCAACAGTGCAAAGTATGCTTATCTAGCAAAGTATACTTTGAGGGAGAAATTTTCAATTTTAGGATAAATTTATTCTTTTTTATTATACTGAATTTATTACATTATCACAGCCATTTTGGCTGTGATAATGTAATAAATTCAGTATACTAAGTATGCACACTTTTAATCATCAAATATATGTAGTCGTTAGTTCTATATGACATAATGCATTTCGGGGAAAAATAAATGATTACTCCCTCAAAGTATACTTTGCTAGAAAAATATGCTTTGCAATTTTGATGAAATAGGCTACAGATAGGCATACTTATCTAGCAAAGTGTACTTTGAGGGAGTAATCATTTATTTTCCCCGAAATGCATTGTTTCATATACATTCACAACTAACGACTGCATATATAGTTGATGATTAAAAGCATGCAGAATTATTATACTGAATTTATTAGAAGATGGCTGTGACGATGTAAAAAATTAAGTATAATACAATTTAATAAAGTTATCCCTAAATTGAAAATGTCTCCACCAAAGAGTACTTAGCAAGATAAGTACGCTTTGCAATTGTGGTGAAATATGCTACTGGAGCTGTGCAATGAAGACTGAAACGCACTATATACCAGCATGCATGCAATTACAGCGTACTGTCATATGCAGTGTATCTTGTGTAGAATTAATGATCTTGACTGTGGTCATAATGCTATTTGTTTTTGTTTTTTTTTATTATTTACTTAATTCCCACATATAATGACGTTTATTTAACAGCCTCAGAGGTAGCAGTAAAGTGATTTAATTGAAACTTGTGTAAGTCGGAAACAAAAGCATGAAGTCATATTACATGTATGTGACAGTTTATCAAATTATTATTGATAGTTTTTGATATATGAATAATTCCAGCACAAAAATATTTGCACAATTCCCTAACATTTGATTGGCTCGTAGCAAGTCTCTGTCCAAAATTTATATCCCAGTAAACTCCCACGCCGAACTACTTTCCGTAACCGTGAGGCGCAGTTAAAATAATTCTTAAGAAAACGGAAAATAAACACATTTTCTTGATGAATTTATTTCAAATGCTGGAATTATAAGGAATGAAATTTGTTGAATTTATCGGGGATATAAACTTGGAAAAGTCGCGGGAATACTGGACGAGGCCTTCCGGCCTTCGTCCAGTATTCCTGCGACTTTTCCAAGTTTATACCCCGATAAATTCCACAAAAAGGCCATTCATTCCTATAATGTTTTTGTCTACTAATATTTGTTATCGCTACATGCACTGTTTGTACCGGGAAACCTCCTCCATTAAGGTTGGTATGTGGCGGGAGGCAATCAGCAAGCTCAGCATAAGGACGCCCACCAATGTCTGCCATCTGAAATGTACAAAATGTATATCCGACTAGACCAGAGCACACATTGACTGATCAAACATGGATTGACAATTGACTTGAATTTTCTGGCTGTCACGCAGGTGCCCTGCCTGACAACCAGAATACTCGGGTTAACTGACATTGTGTGCAAGTAAAATATACTATAGTCTAAGTGAGTATTCATTGTATTGGTAAGTTGACAACCAACCTTCTCTACCAATTAGCCCATTGCTCGACACGTACGGACGCGAAGGGTGTCAGTGGAAGAAGGGAGCTAACTGCCTCAAGCAATATCCTCCCTCTTTCAACTGAACAGTCATTTTCCTTCTGTATTTCAAAGAATTGAATTCCTGATATTTGTATTATTCTTATTTCTCCACAAAAGTGTTATTGTCAAGACAGCTTTAATGGATTTAAAGTATAAGTGTCTATATGTTATGAACGAGTGATGCTCAACTTGGAGACCTAGCCCAAGAACATTAACAGGCGTTCAACAGAATATCATACACACAAAGTTAATTTGTGTAGTAAAATTGCTTTATCCAGTATGCACATATAGATCAGGGGCCCGTTTCACTAAACTTTGTACGACTAAAATGTTCATAAGTGCAATTTTAGGATCGTCTGGAAATTTCAAGTGATGGACTTACATTTATTGAGCATAGGCTGCATATGCAGCCTATGCTCAATAAATGTAAATCCAATAATCGTTTACAAGAAAACATTGTTAATGTGATATTTACAGACTATCATAAGTTTGCACTTACGAACATTTTAGTGGTACGAAGTTTAGTGAAACGGACCCCAGTATCTCCATGGTCACATGTGTATCTGAGTATATTGCAACCTGGAAAAAGCTAGATGATACGGCATGACATTGCCAATCATATCTAGTAACAACTAGTTGGTCAGTAAGCAAGGCTTACGGAATACCCCCCGCGTGGGCCCAGGTATCCCTAAATATGTAAAAAACAATCCAAGTGTGTGGGCTATTGACCTTGACTCTGGGCTTAGCGGGGGCGGCACAAACGTGAATTTGTCACAGGGTGGTAGAGGTCCATTGGAGCAATGCGTGTGTGAAATGTGAAGAAGGTGCGAGCAAGGAAATAGAAGTTATAACCGATTTCTCTGATGTTAAGACTAAGCATGTGACCTTGACCTCGAGATCAGCGGGGATTTGTCACAGCATGATAGTAGAGCCTTAGAGGAATACATGCATGAAATATTAAGAATTTTCTATGAAAGAAATAGAAGTTACCGTATAACATATTTCTCTGATGTTAAGTTTTGTAAAGAGACTAAGTATTTGACCTTGACCTTGGGATCAGCGGGGGTTGGACGGTCATGGATTTGGCACAGCATGGTAGTAGAGCCATACAGGAATGCATGTGTGAAATATTAAACATTTCAGATGAAGGAAATAGAAGTTATAACAATATTTATCTGATGTTAAGTTTAGTGACGGACGGAGGCACGGACGGACAACCTGACTCCAGTATACCCCCCACAACGGAGGTATAATTAACATCAAGTAGAAATGATTGCTGTACTCAATGGTGGTATGATGCATGTGTATACAAACTTTAACCACACCACTGCTGAGAGTCAGGATAATCACTGATCTTAACTGAATGGATATGAATCCATTGTGAAGACACTCACCCCTGGAAAATTGTAGGGAATTGGAACTGCAACACCGACAGCACATACTGCAAACAAGAGAGAACAGAAATTACTGGATACCTGAGCTCTAACTAGATTTGTCAGTAAGCAAGGCTTACGGAATACCCCCGCATGGGCCCAAGTACCCCTAACTATGAAGATTTTGTCCAAGTATGTGGGCCTGTAACATTGCCTTGAATTTTCGATGAAGGAAATAGAAGTTATAACATATTTTTCTGACGTTAAGTTTTGTAAATAGACTTAAGTATGTGACTTTGACCTTGTGATCAGCAGGGGTTTGACGGTTGTGAATTTGTCACAGCATGATAGAAGAGCCTTAGAAGAATGCATGGGTGAACTATTAAGAATTTGTGACGAATGAAATAGAAGTTACAACATATTTCTCTGATGTTAAGTTTTGTGGAGAGACTAAGTATGTGATCATGACCTTGGGATCAGCGGGGGAGGGGTTCGACGGTCGTGGATTGTCTCAGCATGATAATAGAGCCTTAGACAGTTTCTGGGAAATAAACATTCATTCACCACTACGCCACGTATTGATTGGCATTATTATACATTTTATATCAGACGTAAATGTACTCACTGATATCAGGGATGATAACCGTGTTTCATTAAAATGTTAACGGACATTACTATTTATTCTCTGTATTTATTATTTGATGTTTAATGATCATACTTTATAATATGTAGAAAATATCAGTTTTGCAGGTGATGCATTTAAATTAGTATAAATAATTTAAACTCGATTGGTCAGTAAGCGAGGCTTACGGAATACCCCCCGCGTGGGCCCAGGTACCCCTAAAATATGTAAAAATTTCCAAGTGTGTGAGCTTGCGACCTTGACTCTGGGATTAGCGCGAGCACAGGGTGGTAGAGGTCCATTGGAGCAATGAGTGTGTGAAATGTGAAGCAGATCCGAGCAAGGAAATAGAAGTTATAACCGATTTCTCTGATGTTAAGTTTTGTAAAGAGACTACCGCATAACCTCGAATTAACGCCCCCGGAGCCGTTACATTTTACAAAAGGGGGGGGGGCGCGTTTATTAGCCAGTAAAGAAAAAAAAAAAGGAAAAATTTTTTTTTACCAAAGACCGCCAATTTCAAACACAAATAAGGATTTAAGGATTATTTGTGTTTGAAATTGGCGGTCATTGGTAAATATTTGTTTTTTTGTTTTTTTTATTTGAGGGGAGGGGGGCATTTATTAGGAGGGGGGGCGTTAATTGGAGGTATATGGTATGTATGTGACGTTGACCTCAAGATCAGCAGGGATTTGTCACAGCATATGAAATATTAAGAATTTTCAATGAAAGAAATAGAAGTTATAACATATTTCTCTGATGTTAAGTTTTGTAAAGAGACTAAGTATGTGACCTTGACCTTGGGATCAGCGGGGTTGGACAGTCGTAGATTTGTCACAGCATGATAGTACAACCTTAGAGGAATGCACAAGTGAAATAATAAGAATTTTCAATGAAGGAAATAGAAGTTATAACTTATTTCTCTGATGTTAAGTTTTGTAAAGAGACTAAGTATTTGACCTTGACCTTGGGATCAGCGGGGGTTGGACGGTCGTGGATTTGGCACAGCATGGTAGTAGAGCCTTACAGGAATGCATGTGTGAAATATTAAGCATTTTAGATGGAAGGAAATAGAAGTTAGAACAATATTTCTCTGATGTTAAGTTTTGTAAAGAGACTAAGTATTTGACCTTGACCTTGGGATCTGCGGGGGTTGGACGGTCGTGGATTTGGCACAGCATGGTAGTAGAGCCTTACAGGAATGCATGTGTGAAATATTAAGCATTTTAGATGAAGGAAATAGAAGTCGTAACAATATTTCTCTGATGTTAAAGTATTTGACCTTGACCTTGGGATCTGTGGGGGTTGGACGGTTGTGGATTTGGCACAGCATGGTAGTAGAGCCTTACAGGAATGCATGTGTGAAATATGAAGCATTTTAGATGAAGGAAATAGAAGTTATAACAATATTTCTCTGATGTTAAGTTTACGCGGACGCACAGACGGACAACCTGACCCCAGTATACCCCCCCCACAACTCGTTGCGGGGGGCATAAAAAATATCATGCCTCATTTGCATATGAAAATAGCCTGGTACCACCGCAAGTCACTATCAGTAAAATAGTAAAAATACATATTACTAATTTTAATGATTATATCTGTATAGCGGGCACTCGTAAGTTTTGGAACTGGTAGAATAGTGACACAATTATACACTTATTTAATTTCAATAAAGAACACTTGTGCCTACTGAGTGGGCATGTACCTTTAAGCGTTGTAAAGAGACTAATTATGTGACATTGACCTTGTAATCAGCGGGGGTTGGACGGTCATGGATTTGTCACAGCATGATAGTATAGCCTTAGAGGAATGCATGGGTGAAATATTAAGAATTTTCAAGGAAGGAAATATAAGTTATAACATATTTCTCTGATATTAAGTTTATTGACGGACGGACGGACGAGGACGGACAGAAAACCGGACTCCAGTATACCCCCCACAACTCGTTGCTGTTGGTATAAATAAGGTATCAATGTACTTGCTGATTATGAAATAGCTTTCGAACATGACAGTACAGGAAACTTGCAACACTTTTAAATTACAATGTACTCGTTGATTTTCTAAATGCGGAGAAAAATGTTCTAGAAATGTAAATTTGCTTATGTTGCACGAAAAAAGTAAACAATTTCAATCAAATATACCACTTCTAACCCAGTGAGTATCACTGGCTTGAGTAATATAGTGTCAAAACGTGTAATATATGGGCATAAAGCATTTTGTAAAACTTCCAAGAATATAATGCTCTGATGGATTATCCTGTGTACAGACTGGAACTGTAGCCGATTTCATCAACATTGCAAAGTATATTTTACTAGCAAAGTATACTTTGAGGAAGTAATCATTTATTTTTCCTGAAATGCATTATTTCATATAGAACTAACGACTGCATATATTTCATGATTAAAAGTATGCAGAATTATTATACTGAATTTATTACATTATCACAGCCAAATTGGCTGTGATAATGTAATAAATTCAATATCATAAAATTGAAAATTTCTCCCTCAAAGTATACATGTACATGTACATGTACTTTGATACTAAAGTATACTTTGCAATGTTGATGAAATAGGCTACTGGTCATTGTTATCACTAATGCATTGGGTTAGTAGTAAGTGGGTCTCTGTTGGATAGTAAGGACCAAGCCGGTCATCATATGTGTGTGTGTGTGTGACTGCAGAAATGGGGCTTATGGGAGTTGTGACCAGTGTAGCTCCTGATGACAGCGCTCCAGATAAGGAATTAGTAATTGAGTATTGTCACTCCATCATATCAACAGACAGCAATTTTTGAATAGTTTGCTCTGAAATAAAAACATATCTTGGCATTTCATTAGAATTGTCTCCTTGACAATGGAAAATAAGAAAAATATGCTATATTTGTAGTCTGTTTATTGTTTTCTGCAGCATGATAAATGTACCATACATTTTGTATTGCTTTTTGATACTCGCTACTTTTGTGTTTTTGGAAATTTTAATTGGGCATTTAAGCAAAAATGCAGCTTATCAATAGCCTATTTCACGAACCTCCGTTAGTCGACTAAACTATTAGCATACTAAACTAAGTTTAGTCGACTAACCATAGTCTGCTAAACTTTTTGACATGTTTGCATTTCACGAACGATTTTGTAAGCCACGTTCAAAACAACCGTGGGCGCCGCCATCTTGGAATTCCGTCGTCTGCTTAGTAGACTAACAGAAACTTTAGCCGACTAACGCGGAGGCTAAGCAAAGTAGACTTTGCTTAGTCGACTAATGTGTTCGTGAAATGTGTTTTTTCCCGTTAGTCGACTAACGGCCTGGGCCCAGTTGTTCAAAACACCAGTTAGATTAACAGACTGTTAAATCCTTAACGGACTGTTAAACAGAGATTTTAACCATTCAGTTAAGGATTTAACAGTCCGTTAAGCTAACGGATGTTTTGAGCAACCGGGCCCTGAAGTTTGGCAGACTAACCGAGCTTAGTCGACTAACGGTGGTTCGTGAAATAGGCTACAGGGGTTCTGGATGAAATAGCATAATAGTAGCCTGATAACGATCTACATGTATATTGCTTGCATGGTGCGTGCTTCAGTGATGGAATGTCGAACAGTGCAGATCGTGATCAGACTGTGGGATGAACAGGCTGATATGGATATACACTGGTTGCAAAACCCATAAGCTACATTTCTCCAGTCACCACCACCTATCAGAGAAAGTCTTCGGTAGTGTCATAAACGACATCAAAACGCCAATATGTTACACACGAGCGACCTCCCCTGCTCCAGCCTTATAAATGCTACACAAATCTGCATACTTTCTATAGTAATGATGCAAATGTCAATACATATATTGCATCTAAAAAATGTACGTACCTTATTGATATAGGTGGACGCAGCAAACAGGCAGAAGAAAATGAAAATATCTCTGAACTGGCTCTTCATAATGTGATTGGCTTGGCAGTCCAATCATCACACAGTACTAGGTCTGAAAAATCTTAAATAAACAAAATAAAAGTAAAACTGAAAGCTTACATACAATCAAGTACAAATAGGGATTCCAGGAAATGAGCCAGTACCATTTACATCTGGGTGGTCTGAAGCAATGTGGATAAAGTGTTGTGCTGAAGGACACAATGTGCACCCTGGGTGAGGGTGACACAATGTGCACCTTGGGTGAGGGTGACACAATGTGCAACTTGGGTGAGGGTGACACAATGTGCACCTTGGGTGAGGGTGACACAATGTGCACCTTGGGTGAGGGTGACACAATGTGCAACTTGGGTGAGGGTGACACAATGTGCATGAGGGTGACACAATGTGCAACTTGGGTGAGGGTGACACAATGTGCACCTTGTGTGAGGGTGACACAATGTGCACCTTGGGTGAGGGTGAACACAATGTGCACAAGTTGGGTGAGGGTGACACAATGTGCACCTTGGGTGAGGGTGACACAATGTGCAACTTGGGTGAGGGTGATACAATGTGCACCTTGGGTGAGGGTGACACAATGTGCAACTTGGGTGAGGGTGACACAATGTGCACCTTGGGTGAGGGTGACACAATGTGCAACTTGGGTGAGGGTGACACAATGTGCAACTTGGGTGAGGGTGACACAATGTGCACCTTGGGTGAGGGTGACACAATGTGCAACTTGTGTGAGGGTGACACAATGTGCAACTTGGGTGAGGGTGACACAATGTGAACCTTGGGTGAGGGTGACACAATGTGCACCTTGGGTGAGGGTGACACAATGTGCAACTTGGGTGAGGGTGACACAATGTGCACCATGGGTGAGGGTGACACAATGTGCAATTTGGGTGAGGGTGACACAATGTTCAACTTGGGTGAGGGTGACACAATGTGCACCTTGGGTGAGGGTGACACAATGTGCAACTTGGGTGAGGGTGACACAATGTGCACCTTGGGTGAGGGTGACACAATGTGCACATTGGGTGAGGGTGACACAATGTGCAACTAGGGTGAGGGTGACACAATGTGCAACTTGGGTGAGGGTGACACAATGTGCAACTTGGGTGAGGGTGACACAATGTGCAACTTGGGTGAGGGTGACACAATGTGCAACTTGGGTGAGGGTGACACAATGTGCACCTTGGGTGAGCGTGACATAATGTGAAGAGTGACACAATGTGCACCTTGTGTGAGGGTGACCCAATGTGCACCTTGGATGAGGGTGACACAATGTGCACCTTGGGTGAGGGTGACACAATGTGCAACTTGGGTGAGGGTGACACAATGTCCACCTTGGATGAGGGTGACACAATGTGCAACTTGGGTGAGGGTGACACAATGTGCAACTTGGGTGAGGGTGACACAATGTGCACCTTGGGTGAGCGTAACATAATGTGCAGAGCGACACAATGTGCACCTTGGGTGAAGGCGACACAATGTGCACCTTGTGTGAGGGTGACCCAATGTGCACCTTGGATGAAGGTGACACAATGTGCACCTTGGGTGATGGTGACACAATGGGCACCTTTGGTGAGGGTGACACAATGTGCACCTTGGGTGAGAGTCAAACCTACAACTGTACGATCAGCGGTCAGATGCTCCAGAACACTCAGCCATGAGCTCCACCTTGTTGCGTACAAACAACTACTGTAATATCCATAAGAGTCTGCTACGGGTGATAGGGGATATGTTGTTGCTATGTCTCGCAACTAACTAGTATTACTTCAGCAAATTCCTGTCTGATTTCTATGGAGCCCCGCAGGGGACATAGAATTCTTTTTTTGTATTAATTCGTTCGCACGAAATAACAATTTGTTCCCAATTTAACAATTCGTTCCCACGAAATAACAATTTGTTCCATGGGAACTAATTGTTATATCGAGGGAACGAATTGTTAAATTGAGGGAATGAATTGTTACTTTGTGGGAACGAATTAATAAAAAAACCAGATGGCCGCGGCCAGCATGTCAAGCCCGCCGAGGCATTTGATGGTCTCAGAGTGTATTTACTTGAAGTTTGAATTAAGGGCTGTGTAGATATAAGGTATGTAAAAGCTTAGAATGAAAATATGGATGATAATAAAGAATTATTTGAAGTAAATCGGAGTAAGTGTTGTGGAGTAACATAAGTTCTCAAGAACTTTTGAACCAACACATATAAACAGATAGGACAGTACAAAACAGCACAAGTTTGGACAGCACAATTACATGTAACATGAATATCACAATTAAGTTTGGTTCAAAAAAAAAAAAAAAAAAAAATATAAAAATAAATAGTACAATATAGCACAATTTTGGACAGCACATTTAAATAGAACATGAATATCACAATTAAGTTAAATTTAAATAAAAATGGATAAAAAAAACGACAATTTTAACAAAACCTGATATAAATAATGCTCACTCAACCGGCTATGGCAAAACTCAGTTGTTTCATCTAGAAGTTTGCACAGGCTGAGCATTTACAGTCAGTGTCGCTCCAGGATGACATTAACTGCTTAAACTGATTGAAATTTGTAATCTTTCTGAAGTCTTCGGGTAGGGAGTTCCATAAAACTGGCGCTGCATATCTAAAGGAGTTCTTGCCGTATCTGGTTAGTTCACCTGAGGTATACTTAGAATATTTGAGCCTACCTAAAACTGTATTTATTCTCTCGTTTGTGGATAAGATCTGTTAAAACTGGCGGAGCCAGATCATGAAAGATTTTGAAAGTTTCTATTGCAACCACACGCATTCTTCGAATGTGTAAGGTTGGCAATTTAGCTTTCAGCAAAAGATCATTATATGAAAGATTGTAATCATTATACACAAATCTAAGAGCCCGTTCCTGTACTTTTTTGATTTTTTTGGTATTCGCTTCAGAACAAAAGTGCCATGAGAGGGGACAAAAGTTAAAATTAGACAAGATAAAAGTATAAAAAATAGTAAGCCTGTTCAGTTTTGAGAGATCTTTTCCAATACGTTTGAGAATATTAAGTTGCTGTGCTGCTTTCTTCAGAAGCTTAGAGATATGACCATCAAAATTTAATTTGAAATCAATGTCTACACCATAATAATTTTACAACTTCATCACAAGAGATAGTTACTTCCCCTATTTTAAATGCAGGTGATCTATCAGCCGTTTTCTTCCCAACTGCTATGGCCTGAAACTTGTCTGGGTTTGCCTGCATGCAGTTAAAATCAAACCATTCAATAAGGACTTTACTCTCGGATTCTAAAACATTTGTAAGTTCATCAAAATTTGGTGAGTTAAATGAAAGTGTGTTATCATCAGCGTAATTATACAATGTTCCTTTTTTAATAATAAAAAAAAATAAAAAAATGTCATTTATAAACACATTAAAAAGAAGTGGTCCGAGAATAGAGCCTTGGGGAACCCCCTTCTTCAGATTTGCCCATGTACCAACAATATCCCCAATTTTGATCTGCTGTTTCCGCCCGGACAAATAACTATTCATCATACAAGTTGAGTTATCTGACAGACCATATGCAGATAGTTTATTGATTAGGATATTGTGTGGTAAACAGTCAAATGCTTTAGAGAGATCCATTAAAATTGCCGCTACAAATTCATTTTTATCTAGAACTTGTTTCCAGTCTTCTAAAAAAAAGTTTTAAAAGAGTTGTCTGGCATCCGTGTCCCTTACGAAAGGCGCATAGAAAGTTATCAAAAATGTTATCAAAAAAATCTGACAGCTGATCTGATGAAACTTTTTCAAAAATTTTGGAGGTCATAGGTAGAATGCTTACAGGCCTGTAATTAGTCTTTGACATTGGGTCATTCTTTTTGAAAAGTGGACTAACTTGGGCTTCTTTAAGTCTATCAGGGAAAATATTAGAAGTAATTGACAAGTTTATTAAATTTGTGAGGGGCTTGACCAGAGCCGGTTTACCATTTTTTAGAAGTTTAGCCGAGATGCCGTCGACTCCCGTTGCCTTTTTTACCCCCAACTTTATTAATTTTATGATTCAGTTTCCTGATTTGTTTCCTTAAAAGTGAATGCATTAGGAGGAAAGTTTTTATCTTTAATAGCATTAAGACTAGGATGATTTTCAGGGTTAAAATTGTAATCTTTACCTATATTTTCTGCAACGTTTACAAAAAAGTTGTTAAAAACCTCAGCTACTTCAGTGTTTTCAGTTATTAGGTTATTATTTTCGGAAATAATTATTTTTGACTGCGAGTTACAGGATTTTTTCGACAGATACGGTTTAATTGTTTTCCAGAAATCTGTTGATTTACAGCCCCCAATACATCGTTCATGAAAAAAATTATTTTTTGATTTGGTTTTAAGTTTATTTACCAAATTTCTACTTTTCCTATACAGTTCCCATGATTTGTTTGTATTATATTTTAAATATTTATTATAAGTCATTTTCTTTTGATAAATAGCTTTCCTTAACATTTTATTCATGTACGGTAACGGATTGTTTTTTCTGTAAGCCTCTTTAATCGGTACTGCTTATTGAAAATTTCAGTTACATCTACCTCGTATTGATCATAAGTTGAATTCACATATAATGAGTCACTGATATTTGAGCTATTTGGTTTTATTTGGATCTGAGATAATTCACAGTTTAAATGCTCAACATTTAGGTTTTTAAAACTTCTATATTTAAATTTGCTTTTTTCTATGTTTGGGGTTGTAGTATTAATTACAGTGCTTATCATATTGTGACAATCACTAACACCATAGGAAAATTCAACGTTCTGATGCATGTGCGTGAGCAATTTGTAAGTATGACATCCAGTAGAGAAGGCTGGCAATTTTTCATAAAACATGTGGCTTCCTTAATAAGATTGGACAAGTTGAACAATTCCATCAAATCAAACAATGTTTTTCCTTTGCCTTTACATAGCATATTGTAGTTTAGATCACCAATCACTATGTAATTATCATATGCAGAAATGCACTTATCAATCAATAATGTGAAGGATTGACTAAATAATGAATGGGGCAAGCATGGTGGTCTATGTATGCAAACAATACACCATTTTACTTTCTGAAATGTTACTTCATGTACTAAATTTTCTAGATTGTCAGATTCTATATCTCTCCGTCTATGACCTGGAATGTCTGTCCTGATAAATGAAGCTACGCCTCCGCCATGTACATTTCTATCCCGCCGCTCAAATTTGTACCCTGGAATGTCAAATATGTTGTCGCTGTAGCTGGAGTCGAGTTTGGTTTACCTTTCCGATAAATATAATAAGTCTACTAATCTGTCCAACAGAATTTCGTGGATTTCTTCAAATTTGGATTTCAAACTGTTGATATTAAGGTGAGCAACAATAAATTTATTTGGATGTTTGTTTCTGAGAGATTTCAGCTCGTCGAAAGTAGAAGCATTGTTTTTTTCACTGTATGTGGAGTCGAAAGATATATCTGAGTCGAATAAAGAGTCCGAAAAATGCAATAAATGCGATTCACATGATCGACAAAAGCCAGGGGTCATCACTCGCGCCTAACTCCCGATATTCCGCTGGGGTGATATGGCACATTTGATATGGCACCAGAAATAGCACGCCTCGCAGTAGACCGCTCTGTGGTTGTTGTTGACTGATTTTCTGCAGCCTCCGCATGGATTCTGGATAGGCCCTGGGTTGAGCGACACATCTCCGCACATGAGAATCGCGAGGAGTCTGTGTTGACGATGTTCGAGCTCGATGGGGATCGATAATGGATTGTTTCTCGAGTGTACGAGGTAGTAGTACACCATGGACAGGTTGTTTAGTTCCGTGTTGTTGACAAGTGAGAAATGAGTCACTGGAGAGTTTCTGCAGCTGATATCTAGGGGTCTCCGACCGGGATACGACACCATGTGTATGTGGGTATTGTTCTCCTGATCATACTGGGATATGGACATAGCCAGTATCAGTAACTTCCATAGTAGTGGAATGGACATCATTGTTTACATAAAATGTTCACACTTCCGGGTTTCTCAGCAGTTAGGATCACTCGGGTGCTTTCGCATCTGTACTCAAGCGTCTACTGATCTAGGTCATGTCCAACAATACGCTCTAATTCTACTTACAAAGTCTTTTTGGCGATTAAAATCTCGATAACATGTTTTAAAACATTATAGAATGAAAATATGGATGATGAAAAGTAAGTATTGGACGTTTGAAGTAAATTGTAGTAACAATTGTGGAGATATAAGGTGTGTGAAAACTTCTAACACAGATTTTATAATATACAAACTTCATTCAAAAGTCATTTGACCTTGACCTTGGGACACCGGGGCCGCATGAGTGGGACACAGAATGCATATATGGATGATGACCAATAAGCATATGAAGTTCCAAGCAAATCTGACTTACGGTTACAGAGATAGTAGGTATCTGAAAACTTTAACATAAATTTGACAAAAATTTAACACAAACTACTAATTCATTTGACCTTAACCTTGGGGCACAGGGGCCGCATGAGTGTGATACAGCATGAACAAGAGCTCCGCGGAGCAAGATATCCCGCCTGGCGCAGTTTAATAGTACATAAGGAGCTTGTAATAACCTTGTAAAATGCATGTATGAAATATTAGAACATTCCATCAAGGGAAACAGAAGTTACAATATATTAACCCAAGCGTTAAGTTTTCAAAACTGAGCATTTTTTAAGCCTGTGACCTTGAACTTGGGATTTCTGTAGAATCATGCCGGATGTTGCTATAGTTTACACCTAAGAAGTATTAAAGCATTCCATCAAGGGAAACAGAAATTGTACTAAATTAAACCGAGCGTTAAGTTTTTCCAAATCCGGAATTCCGTGACCTTGATCTTTGGGGTGAGCGGGCACCATTGGCTTTCTGTAGAATGATGCGGGATGCGGGAAACGAATTAACCTGAGCGTTAAGTTTAAGAAACATAGCCAAACGCAAAAACTTAACGTTGAATGCATGTGAAAAGTAGGTCAATGAACCATGAAAACTAGGCCAATGTCACATGGGCTCCCTCTGTATGAGATGGTTACACCAGTGTTGATGCATACCAAGTTTGGAGGTCGTAGGACTTATAGTTTTCCGGAAACTGAGCTAAATGCAAAAACTTAACATTGAATGCATGTGAAATGTAGGTTGATAAACCATGAAAACTAGGGCTCCCTCTGTGTGAGATGGTTACACCACAGTGTTGATGTATACCGAAGCATTCTATCAAGGGAAACAGAAGTTGTAATAAATTAAACCAAGCGTTAAGTTTTCCAAACCCGGAAATGTTTAAGTCAGTGACCTTCACCTTTGGGGTTAGCAGACACCATGAGCTTTCCGTAGAATGATGCGGGATGTTGTTACAAATGCATGTATGGACTATTAAAGCATTCCATGAGGGAAACAGAAGTTACAATGAATTAACCTGAGCGTTAAGTTTTAGAAACAGTGCTAAATGCAAAAACTTAAAGTTGAATGCATGTGAAAAGTAGGTAAATGAACCATGAAAACTAGGCCAAGGTCACATGGGCTCCCTCTGTGTGAGATGGTTACACCACAGTGTTGATGTATACCAAGTATGGAGGTCGTAGGACTTATAGTTTTCCGGAAACTGAGCTAAATGCAAAAACCTAACATTGAATGCATGTGAAATGTAGGTCAATAAACAATTAAAACTAGGTCAAGGGCTATACACATGTATATCTGGAACTATCGGAAACCACTGAAAAGAATTCGAGTGGGCACATGTAGTAGTATAAGAAAGACTGGGTCTGGCGCACCCCCACCTCGCCCCCACCCCAAATAGTTCTGTAGACTTGTCTAACGTGTTATATGACGTATTCAGCTGCTCAAGGTGCACACGGAGGGTTTTCTTAAAGGTGAAACTTACGGGTTGGTCTCCGGTATACGAACCAGGCCTAAACAACCCAGTTTTTTTCGGAATATGTTTTCACGAAGCCGAGCCTTGTGGCTAAACTGGGCGAGGTTCTTACTCTGGAGCCGCGGATTGTCAGGGTCGCCACCCCATTGGTTTTCGAAATTGCAATGTTGGCATGGCCATCAAGCTCCGAGGCAATAAAACTCCACAACCCAAGAGGGATTCTTACCTCGACAATCCTACCAGCCCGCTGAAAGCCTAAGGCCTGTTTCTCTCCCACAATATACCAGCCAACCGTGAATGTGAGCGATCGTAGGCCGACGTGGCGGTCACCGCTACTGTTATCGATCGGGTGCTGAAGCGCGGCGCCCCTTTGAACATGTGTTAACGTGACAAACATACTACATGTAGTATGAACACCAAGGCATTTGGCTTCAATTCTGATGCGAAGTACCAGGCGGCGTAGCCCAGCTAATACACCTATCATCCAAGTTCGCAGCTCCGCAGCCGAAACTACAGGCTTTCAAACTGAGTTCCCAAATGTGTTTGAAAAGTACCGGTCGCCCAAGGTTCAGACCAACGAGGTCGTAAATCCGTGGAAAGCGACGACGACGACGCGGTTTTGGCAGAACCAGGTAAACTTTTGCGTGCGGGGTCTCATTTACAGAACATCTGTCGGCGGAGAACCCGCTCCTAATGGCAGTTTACAACTTCCACATGTACTACACCACGAGGCGGATTCTGGAAGAAATGAAGGTTGCCCAACCGCAAGACAACGCCCGGGACCCCATATCCAATACCTACGGGTATAAGGATTGGCGACAAAAACCATTTCCTAACAGCGACGGTCAGAGATATTTACATATGGGGCCACGTGGCTTGGAAGCAGACATACTTTAGGCATGATAATTCACATTGCCAGTCAGAACGCAGGAACCCTTGACCTTGCAACGATGGCCTGCGGACCAGAAGTGTCTGGCGGCTGGCACTGCGGTATCTTATCCTGCAACTGGCTTCCCCACAAGAAAGCCCACATTGATTTCATTCAGCAGGATGCTGGTGTTGAAGACGCTTGGAGCACCTTTGTTCTGGACAGATCAGACTGCTTCACCCAGGCTGGTATTCGGCATACGTTTGGGCCATCCTTGGTGCACAGGCCCAGGCACGAACACCTATCATGGGAACGGGCACAGCGTTCGACATCTTACAGTATCTGGGCACGCAAGTGGACTATGTCTTTGCCCACGGCCTGTACATAGCGCCAAGCGCCATGATCTTGCGAGTCGGCCAAATAGCAGACTACAACAACGAAATAGTGATCGCTCCTGAAACTCTGGCTTTAGGTCGCAATGCCCACGTCAATGCAGTGAATATAAACGCAAACGCAGGACAGCTGCACCGATGAAAAGGATGTACCCCACCCCGCCCTGTCGCAGTTCGTCACGGGAAGGGGCACCGCCTGCCATGACTGCGTCGTCAATGCACGCAGCACGTCAGCATGATGACTCTTATCGTGTGCTGGGTCGCCGTCGGCCTACTCGCGCTTTGAATGAGGAATTGGCTAGCGACTGGCAGTGACTAGCAACAAGCCTCCGACTGCAAGGGCCATAGCCCACAGATTTTTAGCTAACCACCCGGCTGTCTTCCATAAGTTTGTGAGGGGCCAGGAAACAATGTTCCCGATAATTCCGGGCAAAGCAGCCGTTGCCTTTCTGGTCAGAGCCACCAGAGCGCACCCGAGGGCCTGCATGTGCTTTTGCATAATTTTTTTACCGCAAATCCGAGTTCTTCCTTGATAACTTGACCACCACCTCAGCTTCAAGTGATTGCATTTATCGAGAGGTTCCCCGGTCATTAGGATCGGGATATCCGAGGCCTTCAGTCGCAACACGCCGGCCCAAGTTAATTCGAACTTCGAGTAGTCACGGCCACCAGATGGGCCCATACCTTTTTCTGCTAATTTGTTGCAGTAGTCATTTACAGCCGACCAAAGTTAGAAGCCTTGTTCATATACATGTAGTTATACCGGTGAAATCTGAAACACGCCGAATGCCTGTGTGCATAAAGCGTGTTACAGTGTGCAGATGGTAAAGATACTCTAAGAAGCACATCAACAACATACAGCTTCTAAACATAAAGCAGACGTGTTGGCGGCAGCACGATTTACCCAAATCTCACCCAAATCTACTCAAATCTTCATTAAAAATAACATTTATGATTATATTATATACGTTTTCTACAATATAGCATTAGTATATCATACAATAAGCACATTTTGACCGAAAAAAGGAAGAATAAAGCACATATTTCCACGGGAAAGCGATTAATATACATGTAGCATTATTATAAAGGGAGACTACCGTGATCGAGACTCATTAATTATGTCTCAGTTGTCTAACTTTAAGTTGCCATCGATCATGATTTCATATGGCACATATACTAGTCCAACTGTCTAACCGGTCACCTCCATAGTATTACAATATTTATTTCGCTGAGTAATTATATGCAAACATCTTTTTGAAATAGTTAAAAACAAAGTGTAATGCATTGAATTAATGTTTTTATTAGCACAAATGACTTCTGGACATAGTTTAGTTATTGCAATTTAATTTACGGAGATACATTTCAAAACTCACACAGGAAGGCATAATGGAGAAATACAATTTCGATAAGCCCCATTTATCTTGTATTAAGAACATTGATGAAAATGAACCTTAATATGCATGCAATATATATCTTTTTAAATTTGTGTGTGGTTTGTATATTTTGTCAAATAGCTTGAATGTTTTTCACACCTCTATGTAGACAAAGCCCAATATTATATTGTATTGACCAGAACACAGTGTATTTTAGTGGGGTAAAACAGAAAATTAGTGAGAAAACAATGTAGGTTTACTATTGAACATGTTCAGATGCGGCGCCCACGACATAGGTAGAGCCTATTACATATTACTTTACAGCAACTTGACCAAGTACTTCAACTAAAGTTCAAGTACTGGTGTAGGACGAAACAACACTGGACCGACTGGTGCGAATAGGTGGACGATTGTTGCGCTATTTATCTTACCGTATGATACCTTTATTTGATAAATGTTCATACTTTCAAATGGTGTTTTACATTATGACAGCTATCTATAGTTGAGGATTCAAGATAAGCAGTCAAACTCTGATGAAATACAAGATAGACACGTTTAACGTGTGATTGTGATTAAACTTTGTTGTTGTTGTTGTATATCTGAATTCAGCCGCTGATTTTCCGGCTTGACAACTTCAGACGACTAGGAAGGTTGTGTTATTTATTGTTTACTGTCTGTTCCTATAGTGACCACATGTGGAACCGTACATATTCTGCACTATAATGAAGCAGACATAAACCGTTCAGTACAAATGTTATGGCACTATGTAATTACGCAATTGAGTGTTTACACATTTGCATGTATGAATAAATCCCATCAGCATCTCTATCCATCCATCCACCCATCCTCATCCATCCATCCATCCATCCATCCTTCCAATCCGTCCGTCCGTCCGTCCGTCCGTCCCGTCCGTCCGTCCGTCCGTCCGTCCATCCATCCATCCATCCATCCATTCCATCCATCCATCCATCCATATATCCATCCATCCATATATCCATCCATCTATCTATCTATATATTCATCCTGCATCACCCTCTCGCGAGGAATATGTGCAGCTGCGCGTCTGTGCATGCTAGTAGAGTGACGAGAGATGGTAAAGAATGACAGTAGGACTGGAATAAAAGCATACAGTGTTATGTGTGTTAATTTGGGTAAAAATAGATTAAGATCAGATTAAAAACAATGGGTCAAACTCTAAGGATTGGAGTGGTGCACCCCTCGTACAGCCTGCTTGAAAGCTTCAAAACTGGGCTGCACGACACAATTGCACGGAAGGCTTTTCCACAGCACAACTGTCTATGGAAAGAACGAGTACTGGTAGTAGCTGGAATTTGTATTTATTTGTATGCAGGTCAATGGGTGCATGTGCCTGGCTAGTCTCGTGGGATCGATGGGAGTGGAATAGCGACAATGTTATTGACAATTGTGTAGAACATTATCAGACGCGCATCTGCACGCCTGTTCTCCAACGTCCGCCAATCAAGTGTGTTTACCATGGTCGTTACGTTATCATATGGGGAGTAATTATTTGATACCCAGCGGGACGCACTTCATTGTACGTGCTAGGTATGGGACTCCAGACAGTCGAGGCATATTCCTTCCGAAAGGGGTCTGACGATGGTTTTATATGCAGTTTCCCGAATGCCTTGATGTTTTGTCTTAATATTTCGTCTCAGGAACCCAAGTGTGCTGTTGCTTTTATTGCAAATTCTGGTTATATGGTTGTTCCATGTAAGGTCCGAGCTAAGATCGACACCCATGTACTTGGCTTGATCCACTAACTCCAGCACTTCATCATGCATAATGCAATTGTGACAAATTGGTTTTCTAGGCCTGGAGATATGTATTACTTGGCATTTGCTTGGATTGAATTCCATCATCTCCAAGCATTTTTCCCAAATCTGCAAACAGTCTAGATCTGCTTGGATTTTTCACAACCTGAGGTGCTGTTAACAGTGAGATAAAATGCCGTCTCGTCTGCGAATAGTCGGACTTGGGACTCAATTTCATCTGGAAGGTCATTAATGTATAGCAGGAAAAGAATTGGACCAAGGACAGTCCCTGCGGAACTCCCGAGGTGACATGTACTACTGAAGATGACTCACCTTCTAAGACGACTGTCTATGTGCGACCCAGCATGCTCAGTTTTCCATACATGTACATTTATTTGCACATCTGCCTATGTGAGTAAATGTACTCATATATGCAAACAATTCAATTGCACCAATTAATTTACGGACAAATTAACTTATTATTCCATGAGTATTACTGAGCAGCGGGTATATTTTTCGTCATAATCGCTTCACCGATTTTGATAATATTTGGCCACAATGTGTGTCTATGGATGGTGCTTTGTTCGACCTACGTCCGAACACCCAAGGTCAAGGTCACTGAGGACTAAGCACTGCGTGCTACTTGATTGCGTCGTGGTTTTGTCACATGTTCAGAACGTTGATGATAACCTGGACAATATTTCACTAAACTTCGTACGACTAAAATGTTCCTAAGTGCAAATTTAGGATCGTCTGGAAATTTTAATTGGTGGATTTATTGGATTATTGGATTTATATGCAGCCTATGCTCAATAAATGTAAATTCAATACTTGTTTGCAAGAAAACAGTACGTGTTAATGTGAAATTTTGCACGTACGTACATTTAAGTCGTAAGCATTTTAATGAAGCGGCCCCTGATCCATTCGTACTGTCGTGGGTACAAAATAAGACTTCGGCTGTACTCCGTGACGGGCAGCATTGTTTCCGTGTAACATTTTCTAATATTTACCCTATCCTTAAATTCATAACGCCCATTCAACGTCAGTGGCGGATCCAGGATTTCACCAAGGGGGTGGGGGCACATGGAACTTGAACGACGTATGCTCGTTCGTCGACTTAGCGGTGCGAGGGTGTTGGGTAGGGGTCCGGGGGCATGGCCCCCCGGATTTTTTTTGAATTGAGGAAGCCATTTCTTGCATTCTACGCTCAATATTTCGTAAAAAAAAGAAAAAGGAAAACGGGATTTCTGAAGAGGCACCCCCCCCCCCTGAATCCGCTACTGAACGTATTGTTTTTTATATCCAAGTACATTACATTAATCCCATGTGCCGTCGCGCGACGTTGTTGATTTGCTAACGTTTGAATGACGTCATTAATCTCCAGGACGGTGTCAATGATAACGGAACGCTATCGACCGGCAATGTCGCTGTTCCATGAATTGCGAAAAAATTGCGTAAAACAATACGATTCATAATTTTAACGCCATATTTGTTTATTTACATTTTCGACAAAAATCCGAAAATGCAATGTACATTATAAACAATAAAGTCATGGACAGTTGCGTTTATCGTGGTTCGAAACACTTTTCATCTGTTTAAAGTTTGCGAGGAGTCTTTCGGACATTTAACAGACCAAATGTTTTCCATACCACTGTAAACGCAACTGCACATGATTTTATTATTTAACCCTTTCAACACTACAGGCATAGTGGTAATTGAGAAAGTGTAGATCCAGGGGCGTGTTTCATTAAACTTCGTACGACTAAAATGTTCGCAAGTGCAGACTTGTGATAGTCTGTAAATTTCACATTAACAACGTTTTCGTTGTAAACAATTATTGGATTTACATGTATTGAACATAGGCTGCCTATTCAGCCTATGTTCAATACACGTAAATCCATCAATTGAACTTTCCAGACTATCCTAAGTTTGACCTTATGAACATGATAGTCGTACGAAGTTTAATGAAACGCCCCAATGAGCCGGCTAACGACGAGCCGTGTCTCACCAGTGAGGATCTGCACTTTTTGCAAGTAATTTTCTTATTTTTGAAAACAAAAAAAAATACTTTTCATAAATGGACTAGTCTGAAAATCATTTTGTGATGATTGGATTGGTAGGAAAATTAACATTTCACAGTCCATTCCAATTATTTAATGGCGAAAGGGTTAATTGGGTAATCGGTACTACATGACATGATCACACTAACGAAGAAACAAATAAATATGCAACTACCATTTTGAAATACCGGATTTATTTCCCAGAGACATCTGGTAGCATGTAATATAGTATCATGCTCGCTTATCAGTTTCAAGTTAGCACGCGTGTGTATACACACTATTATTCCCAGCCTCGCCGCTCGGCACTAATAATTATTTTCTGCTGTGACCCCCCCAGTACGGAGCATTATAAGGGACATGCGAAGAGAAAAAAATGTTCTGACAAATTTGATTATTTCGTTGGAACGCATTCCAATTCGTTCTAACGATTTCAATTATTTCGTTCTAATGCATTCGAATTCGTTCTAACGATTTCAATTATTTCGTTCTAACGAATTCGAATTCGTTCTAATGCATTGCAATTCGTTCTAACGGATTGAAATTCGTTCTAACGCATTCCAATTCGTTCTAACGTATTCCATTATTGCGTTCCAACGCATTCAAATTCGTTCTAACGATTTCAATTATTTCGTTCTAACGATTCAAATTCGTTCTAACGATTTCAATTATTTCGTTCTAACGAATGCGAATTCGTTCTAACGCATGCAATTCGTTCTAACGCATTCCAATTCGTTCTAACGCATTCAAATTCAAAACTCAGAGGCTGGATTTCAAATAAACAGTGCAGTAACAACAACAACAACAGTGCCATTGCCGCCATTGGCATGGCTAAGGTCTCACGGGACAGTGAGCGGGTAGCTTTAAAAAGGGGATTTTCCATATACTTCACTACCGACCCTGCAAGTTACACCAGTGTGTATAGCATAGAAACATAGGTTTATGAATATTTCTTGACTTTGGGAGGCTTGACTAGGTGTATTTTTTAGAGTAGTTCATAATTATACGAAACTGACTGTTAGCTCGGGTTGATTTTGACATCTTGGAAAATGGCGCATGCTATGCGATCTCGCCGGTACGGTTTCGCGTCAGAATTTAAGGTATTTTTGGGCATTTGTAGCGAAAATTTGAGGTGGTTATGACCCCGCTTTGGAATCATTTTCAGGAAATGGTGTGGTGTTACAAGTGATAGAACAAGACATAACAAAGTCTCTGTGCCTCATGTTTTCATGAAAACAATTCCAACAAATTCAGTCGTGCTTAAATTTCTAGCCAAAAATAGGTGGGTGGGGTAACTTTGTAAACAATTAATTAAACACATATCTGATGCGGTTACTGCATTTTTATTGCGTCGCGGGATTTGTACTTCATTTGCGAGTATTTTTCCATATTTGTCGCAAGAGCCTCCTTAACTGATTGTGAGAGGCGGTGATTTTTATAAGTCACCCGCCGCCCTCAGAAAAGCAGTCAATTTTGGTTACTTTCAACCGTCCCGTGATGCCTAAGCTGACGTCGCCTGCCGGTAGTTCATCCCGTAAAGAATCTGCACTACACATCCGCCGGAAATGGTGTACAATAAGGCTGTCAGAAATGGCTAATATACCACCCCGAAATTAAAATGGCATGACGGCTAGTCAAACAAGCCAAGTTGCCCAATGTAGACATATACTGGGCTATGTCCCGAGTATACGTCTGCATCGTCTGATTTGGGCCTGAATCCCATTAACAAATATGGTGGTAGGTTGAAATCAGAAAACCAAGAACATGGTCAAATAGACCACCCCCTCAATTAAAATTGCATGGCGGCTGGTCAAACAAGTTCAGTCGCCCAATGTAGACACATACTAAATTGTAGGACTATGTCCCGAGTATGCGTCGGCACCGTCGGATTCGCGCCTGAATCCCGTTTTCAAATATGGTGGTCAATTGAAGTCAGAAATGCACGAAAATAGAAAAATCGACCATCCCCTACAACAAAGTGCTATAATGGAATGCGTTAGAACGAATTGGAATGCGTTAGAACGCAATAATTGAATGCGTTAGAACGAATTGGAATGCGTTAAAACGAATTGCAATGCGTTAGAACGAAATAATTGAAATCGTTAGACCGAATTTGAATGCGTTAGAACGCAATAATGGAATACGTTAGAACGAATTGGACTGCGTTAGAACGAATTGGAATGCGTTAGAACGAAATAATGGAAATCGTTAGAACGAATTTGAATGAATGCGTTAGAACGCAATAATTGAATGCGTTAGAACGAATTGGAATGCGTTAAAACGAATTGCAATGTGTTAGAACGAATTCGAATTCGTTAGAACGAAATAATTGAAATCGTTAGACCGAATTTGAATGCGTTAGAACGCAATAATGGAATGCGTTGGAACGAATTGGACTGTGTTAGAACAAATTGGAATGCGTTAGAACGAAATAAATGAAATTGTTAGAACGAATTTGAATGCGTTAAAACGAAATAATTGAATGCGTTAGAACGAATTGGAATGCATTAGAACGAATTGGAATGCATTAGAACGAATTCGAATTCGTTAGAACGAAATAATTGAAATGGTTAGAACGAATTTGAATGCGTTAGAACGCAATAAATGAATGCGTTAGAACGAATTGGAATCCGTTAGAACGAATTGGAATCCGTTAGAACGAATTGCAATGCGTTAGAACGAATTCGAATTCGTTAGAACGAATTCGAATTAATTAGAACGAAATATTGAAATCGTTAGAACGAATTCGAATGCGTTAGAACGAATTCGAATGCTTTAGAACGAATTGGAATGCGTTCTAACGAAATAATCAAATTTGTCAGAACATTGTTTTCTCTTCTCATGTCCCTTATAAGGCTCCGTACCCCAGAGCATGGCAAAACGAATACAAACGGATACACCACAAACTCTACTTGCAGATGTAAATACATTCATGTATGCCGGTGTTACCTCCATCCATTCGCTGACGGTACCGGGTATTACTTCAGAATTCATGTACATATTGATGGAAGGTGTCGGTTGAAGAAGGGGGCTAAGTCCATAAAAGGGGTTGCGACTAGTGTATCGATCATTAGCTGCACGTTTTCCGCTTTATAGGCAACAGGTTGCACTATATCGTTACACCACAGGCAATGGAATACCATTTCCATGTCGCGCACTAAATATAGCATTAATCTATAGGCCGATGCTGTGTTGCTATTGGGAGAGCATTCTACAACATGAGACAAATTATTATCATAAACTCACTTAATACAGTGTGCATTAGAAATTCTTAGGCCTCTCTCAACGAAGTAGAAAGTAGACAAAGAACGCTTTAAACGTACATTTGGAAATACGAAATACTACTCCGTCATAACGCTTATGTAATGCAGCGTAATGTAATGTAATTATAATTATGTACTCAGGACTACAATGGCACCAGTGTATGTGACACATTCTGGAATTGCACTTGTTGGAGAGACTCCACTGTAATCCAAGTGTGTGATCATTAGATGGCACAGTGTAGTAATTTGCAATCATGAACATACATTACAACTGTATGCACTTACCAAGTTAAACACACATTTTGCGGATGTCCAAATTAAAAAGGCTATGTAAGGTGAACATGTAAGGAGCCCCGCAGTGGACATGATTTTATTTTATTAATTCGTTCCCACAAAATAACAAAGCGTTCCCCCAAAATATAAATGCGCATCCTCTAAATGCGCATATACTTTTGCATTGCATACCTGAATAAAATAATGAGTGCAATACTGTTATTTTTAAATCTGTACAAGATTATATTACAACTACGAAAATAGTTGAGTAACACCATTGGTGGATGCCTGGGACTCAAGCTCTATCGGATGCTTTCCATTTGCCAACATCATCCACTACCACCTGATACTAACGAACACTGAAATCAACTGCAGTACACATCTATCGATGAGTTAGGTTATATATTATATGTACATTGTGACACATAACTCTTTCATTCTTTCTCCCAATCTCCTCTCTCACTAACTTTACTCTCTCTTTCTATCTTTCGTACATTGTGCAAATATATATAGTAAATACATGGTTAGTGCCGTCGAATATAAAATATATTCGGTTGAGCCTTAGACAGCTTTGTTGGGGCTCCAGCATTTTGGGAACTGTGGAGGGTGGGTTGTCCTATTTGCGAGCTCCACTGAGTGAAGCGAGTATGCTAGGGCGTCCGGGGGCATGTCACCCAGGACAAAATTTGAAATCTACATGTCAAGAAATGCACTTTCCTGTGTTTTACGGCATTTAAATTCAGATCAGTGTCACCATGATGCGATATGCCAGGAGCCGCGTATATTTGGCACTACCATAACTTTATATCTGTGACACGCTTATTTTTCTGAAAATTTCTAAATTGTATTTTTATGTTGATTTTCGAAACATTCGACAGGCGAAACAGTAAATTAAACGAATTAAGCCCTGTGCCCAGTTCTATTCGTTACATATTACTGATTTTATGATGGTGTTATCTAAAAAACACCGGTCGTATGGTTATTTAGTTTCAAATGTCAGGACACGAGTCGTCCGTATATGATAAAAATCATTTGAAAGATGCCCATTGGTATAAAAAATAATCGACAAAATCACTACGTGTTTCCTTGAAGGAAACCGAAAAAAAACAGACAACTCTCTGAACCACTATGGAAACAACTGTAAACTTCTGCTACGCTTATCCAGTATGAAAATGTTTGTGAGCCACAAATAGTAAAACGTACGGTAATAAATAGGACAACGTCAACTAATTGCAACGACGCAACTATTTCAAGTGTCAAAATCCGACGTGACGTTGATAAATTTAAGCGTAACTTTGCGACGTCATTTTCAGGCTTCATGACGTTGTCATTAAGGCTGGTTTTCACAGAGCGCGACCCATAAATATATATCAATACATATATATATATAACTTTTAAAACATGATAATTTGTTGAAGAATACGTGGCTGCTAACCAATTATTTAACCACCAATCATTACCAATCATGTTTAAAGTACTGAGCGTTATGTATTTTAAGATAGGAATATACCGGACAGCTTCGACTCCTATGTTAACATAACATGACAAATAACGAATAGTCATTCATTCGAGTAGTCATGGAACAAACAAATACAGTATTAAACTTCCTCAAATTCCATCCACTCTACAACGTAGGGCTGGCTACTATATAGACCCTAATTAGATTGCAAGCCTTATAATGCTTCGGCTGATCTGATACTACTCTCGTAGATCAACATATCGCCACGAGCCGCATACATATCCGCTTGTAACACTATACCACGATGTATGCACTGTAGGAACCAGTCGGCCAATGAATAATGTGACCGTAAACCAGTCCAAGTACAGCTTAGCAACAAGGAGTAAATTCTCACGACAACAGCATTGGTTGTTATTATTATAAGATAAATACAATAGATGCTGCAGGAAAGGTATGTCTGTGCCAAACATTTTATTATATTATTTGCATGCTCTATACATGCAGGTTAAATGGTTTCTGTGCGCGACATGATGTGGGGTGAGATAGAGATTTCGAAAATGAAAGTAGACGGTTCCATCAAAAAAGGGGAATAACTCATGGCAATCAACCCGCATGACCCCGTGTTTGACATGGATCTAGAACCGGCTTAGGTCACTGACTCCAGGAATGGAAGTAACAACATTTATTTTGTCGCAGGTAGTTTGCGATTGTCATGTTTGTGTGAATGTGGGTCTATGGGAAATCAATTGGTTGCCTGTTTCCTATATGACCCTGTTCAAGGCGTAAGTAGTAGTAAGGGAGTCAAAATGATACCACCTACCGTGATATCATTTATAACCCTCTATAATACCCCCACCACCCCCGAAAATCAAAAAAATTGGTTAACGAGGAAAATTGGGTCTCCCGACAGCAAATTTATGAATTTTTGGAGAAAATAATTTTGAAAAAGAGGGAGTCCCAATTATATTGGTAATTGACTTTTGAAAGTATATATTGGTGTCATAAATACATCATGTTTTTTTCACGTCCAATTGAACAGAAAAAACAAGTACCAATATTATTAGAGAAAATGGATAATACAATACAATTTGAATTGCAAATTTTTAATGACTGTTGAAGAAGTTTACGAAGCTTATAGGAGTGTAAAAAATCTTCTAGCAACCTAGTTTTCGGCAACCATTCTATCTCTACAAAAAATGGAAACCACGAAAGAAGAACTAGAAAACATCGCAAGAGGTCTGTGGGATCTGCCAAATTTCTACTCGTTTTTGTGCACAATCGGTTCCAAAACTGCTTCCAGCATGGAAAAATAGTCCAATTGAACATATAAAAATGTAGCTGTATACAACCACGGCAACACAAATTTCAAAATGTCTATTCGAGCAACTTTCCAAACATTGGGAATACGAGCGAAGAACAGTGTTTCTAGGCACTTGCTTCTAGAGAACACGTACGAGAACAATCTTGTTCGGCCACGAGGGGCAAACACGACTCCAACCTCTAGATGGTCTGCCTGCTTTCGTCGACGATCTGTACGTTTTTGGCTATTTGTCTAGAGAAGAGTGCGTAGCAGTAGGAAACAAAGTCTCTTGCACGACCGGCGATACAGGGTCTGCAAAAAATTGCGTGGGAAAGATAGCGATAGCAGCTAGAGAAACAATAGGTCTGGGGCAAAAGCCACTGCATACAACAATACTGCACACAGTCCGAGAATGTGGAGAATACGGCAATAGTACCATACGAAACACGATAGATAGAATAGAAGAATGTAGTGGGGAGAAAGCGCAAAAGAATTGGACCCAGCAGCACAATGGACTGTACCCATACGCGGAATTTGTAGCAAAGATAGCGGTGTCCGAAATTCCGATAGAACTTCTAGAACAGCAATTGCCAACAATGCAGGCCAGATTGCAAGCAGTAGGCATGGACATCTACTGTGTAGACTACACGCAATACTTTTCTGGGGTCCTAGAGAGAAAAGCGCTAGTAGAACATCTCGAAAACGACCAAGGATTTGTTCTACAGGGTAGTAGTACTGGTTGGGGAGGGGGGGATAGAAGAAAGAGGAGGCACAATTCTAGACAATACTAGTTCTGTTGGGAACCACGTATGTAGCTGGATACAGACACACGACAGCAAAACAACTAGAACAAAGTTGTACAACAAGGTAGTCTCCAATTTCGAAGCCGGAGAGATCCGAGATCCAGTAGGTGGCCATCTAGCAGACTACGCGGATTGCACCAACGAACATCTACGAAAAACTTTTGTACACCCAGATGTGCAGCGTAGGGGTTGCACGAGAATAGAAGTTTCTGTGTACGCTAGTTCTGCACTCTCTAGAGAAAATGCAGAGGACGTTCTAGCACAAGCAAGAGACACTGTTTCCCTAGGTGGAGACATCTTCGTAGTACAGCCTCCACGCAGACAGTGGGAGAATCTAGCAAAGAGTCTTGATAGATGTTTTGTACTAGGAGACAAGCCATGTGGACAAATATTTGTAGCATGGTACGCACATACAGGAACAGGTAGGATATCTGGAGCACGCATACGTCCGACTCCCGCAACACTAGAATGTCCGCAAAAATGGAAGCGAGCAATGGAATGGGCTGCAGCAGATTTTGGCTTCCGAGCATGTCAGATATTTGTATCCGAGATTCTGTCTGTAGAAGACGAAGAAATAGAAATGGCTCCACTACAGTGCTACGCAAAAGCAAGCGATTCCGCAACAATACTCTGTGCGAGCAAGAAGCCAACCAAAATACGCACTAGAGGTCCAGATGTAGATCTTGCAGAGGTCTTGCCATCCACAGACTACGTTTGCTGGAAATGGAGAGACAAGAAAGCGCAACGTGTAGGTGTAGAAAAATATATGTACGATCTTGTAGAAGTTCCAGAGATAGCAGCCGCTAGAGAGGTTTCCACACTGTCTCCACGAAATAGAGCAGAAAGATTGCTACAATTTCGAGATGCCGAACAAGCCGAAGTTTGGAGAAGAGAAACACTAGAAAGAGAAACACCAGCAGAGTCTATGCCCGAGTACACCAGAAGATTCCTCGAACTAGAAAGACCAGCTGTAGCAGCCGCCGAACACGTAGAATACACCGAAGAGAAAGAACGCCTCCGAAAAACTATTTGGTCCATGCTAGGAGGCCATGCAACAGAAAAGATCTCCTCGATTGCCAACAGCAATGTACTCTGGGACATTGTAGGGTTTCGACGAGGTCCAACAAGTATGTACCAATACGGTGGCACTAGAGCAGTATTGTGGAGTGCAGAAGGTGGCCAGATGTGCGTTTGGCCTACCAACGCGCTTTCCAAAATTCTAGATAGCTGCGAAGATATGTTCGAGAAGCAAGTTTGCGGCGCCAAGACAACATTCTGGTTGCCCCAACGTGTAGCTCTCCGCATACGAATTTGTCCGACACGGTTGTTCCAAGCAAACGGACGTACAATCCAGTGGAACCCAATAGAAGTAGAGGAAACACCAAATCCAGAAGAGCTCGAAAGAATACAAACTCTTGCAACAGCTGCAGAGGAGTACGGGTCTGTAGAGAGGCTCTGCCTAGAGGAAACAACATTGGGAAAGACGAAGCCACAGAGAGATCTAGATCTAGAACCAGGTTTGTACAGTTGTAGTAGATACGCCAATACAACATACAGGGGAGCAGATAGAACAATACTATTTCTATTAGCTACAGACGAGGATGGCACACCTACAACAGGAGAGGAGATTCCAACATACGGATACTTCCTCCAACAAGAAGTAGAAAAGATATCTACTCCACTGTGCGAGCTGCAGAACCCACTTCGATGTAGAATGGGGGATGTCCGCACAACCAAAAGCAAGAAGAAATCTAGAACATTTGTAGTGTGCCCAGTGGTAGCTACAGTGCCAGACAGAAGTCTAGAATAGAAAGCATACATATTTCCACTATTTTCTTTCCAAAGGGCTACTCCATGTAGAAAGGGTCTCTAGGGCGTATGGACTCGCTAGGAGTTTTCTTTTTTTCCTCCGGTTTGGCGGACTGTTTGGCGGGGAGCGCGAACTGGACGTCGCGATGTCCATTCTTCCAGATTCTACAAGACTCTAGGGACACGAATGGGAACAGTTGTTTGCAGACCGCGTACGCCACCATGAGAACCCCGAGCCACCACTTCGCATTCTCTACGGTTTTCCAAATGTCGTGCACCTCCCGCTCGTCTTTCTTCGGGACACTCGGATCGATAGTTTTTCCAAAAAACTAAAATGCTGGCATCGTCGGAAATCGCGTCCAACAACAGTCTACGTTCCAGCGCGTCCAATCGTCTCTCCATGTCGGACAGGCGCGTCGATTCTTCGAACGAGCTGGCGTTTCGTACATCTTCGAGTAGATCCCGAGGGAACTCGGTGGGACCAGGCGCGGTCGCCCTTTGTACTACGGGGGTAGGGGTTTCTTGTTCTTCCGGTTTTGTACTACGTTCCGCATCGACGGCGTCCCATATTCTTCGAAGACGAGTTGTACCGATCCTATATTTTTTCTTTGTGTCGTCCGCAGACTCGACACCTCGAAGATTGCGAATATCTTCTATATCCTGCGCAGACAAATTTTGTTTTTGTGGCATTTTGTTGGTACAAAATATGCAAGCAAATGTATATATATATATATATATTTGCCCACTGTACAACAAGAAAAACTAGGCAAACCTAGGCAAAACTTGCCAAATAGAAGTCGACCTGGGCCAAATAGAAGTCGACCTGGGCCAACTAGTAGTCGACCTAGGCCAACTGCCGGTATGCCCGGGCAGACGGTAGAAAATACAAAACCGACCACGGCAAGTTTTCGAAATAGTAGTCCAAAATATTCTAGAATGTCTATATACACGGTTTTTGTATTTTCTACCGTCTGCCCGGGCAGAAAGAAAAGAAAGAAAATAGTGGAAATATGTATGCTTTCTATTCTAGACTTCTGTCTGGCACTGTAGCTACCACTGGGCACACTACAAATGTTCTAGATTTCTTCTTGCTTTTGGTTGTGCGGACATCCCCCATTCTACATCGAAGTGGGTTCTGCAGCTCGCACAGTGGAGTAGATATATTTTCTACTTCTTGTTGGAGGAAGTATCCGTATGTTGGAATCTCCTCTCCTGTTGTAGGTGTGCCATCCTCCTCGGTAGCTACTAGAAATAGTATTGTTCTATCTGCTCCCCTGTATGTTGTATTGGCGTATCTACTACAACTGTACAAACCTGGTTCTAGATCTAGATCTCTCTGTGGCTTCGTCTTTCCCAATGTTGTTTCCTCTAGGCAGAGCCTCTCTACAGACCCGTACTCCTCTGCAGCTGTTGCAAGATTTTGTATTCTTTCGAGCTCTTCTGGATTTGGTGTTTCCTCTACTTCTATCGGGTTCCACTGGATTGTACGTCCGTTTGCTTGGAACAACCGTGTCGGACAAATTCGTATGCGGAGAGCTACACGTTGGGGCAACCAGAATGTTGTCTTGGCGCCGCAAACTTGCTTCTCGAACATATCTTCGCAGCTATCTAGAATTTTGGAAAGCGCGTTGGTAGGCCAAACGCACATCTGGCTACCTTCTGCACTCCACAAGACTGCTCTAGTGCCACCGTATTGGTACATACTTGTTGGACCTCGTCGAAACCCTACAATGTCCCAGAGTACATTGCTGTTGGCAATCGAGGAGATCTTTTCTGTTGCATGACCTCCTAGCATGGACCAAATAGTTTTTCGGAGGCGTTCTTTCTCTTCGGTGTATTCTACGTGTTCGGCGGCTGCTACAGCTGGTCTTTCTAGTTCGAGGAATCTTCTGGTGTACTCGGGCGTAGACTCTGCTGGTGTTTCTCTTTCTAGTGTTTCTCTTCTCCAAACTTCGGCTTGTTCGGCATCTCGAAATTGTAGCAATCTTTCTGCTCTATTTCGTGGAGACAGTGTGGAAACCTCTCTAGCGGCTGCTATCTCTGGAACTTCTACAAGATCGTACATAGATTTTTCTACACCTACACGTTGCGCTTTCTTGTCTCTCCATTTCCAGCAAACGTAGTCTGTGGATGGCAAGACCTCTGCAAGATCTACATCTGGACCTCTAGCGCGTATTTCGGTTGGCTTCTTGCTCGCACAGAGTATTGTTGCGGAATCGCTTGCTTTTGCGTAGCACTGTAGTGGAGCCATTTCTATTTCTTCGTCTTCTACAGACAGAATCTCGGATACAAATATCTGACATGCTCGGAAGCCAAATTCTGCTGCAGCCCATTCCATTGCTCGCTTCCATTTTTGCGGACATTCTAGTGTTGCAGGAGTCGGACGTATGCGTACTCCAGATATCCTACCTGTTCCTGTATGTGCGTACCATGCTACAAATATTTGTCCACATGGCTTGTCTCCTAGTACAAAACATCTATCCAGACTCTTTGCTAGATTCTCCCACTGTCTGCGTGGAGGCTGTACTACGAAGATGTCTCCACCTAGGGAAACAGTGTCTCTTGCTTGTGCTAGAACGTCCTCTGCATTTTCTCTAGAGAGTGCAGAACTAGCGTACACAGAAACTTCTATTCTCGTGCAACCCCTACGCTGCACATCTGGGTGTACAAAAGTTTTCGTAGATGTTCGTTGGTGCAATCCGCGTAGTCTGCTAGATGGCCACCTACTGGATCTCGGATCTCTCCGGCTTCGAAATTGGAGACTACCTTGTTGTACAACTTTGTTCTAGTTGTTTTGCTGTCGTGTGTCTGTATCCAGCTACAAACGTGGTTCCCAACAGAACTAGTATTGTCTAGAATTGTGCCTCCTCTTTCTTCTATCCCTCCCCAACCAGTACTACTACCCTGTAGATCAAATCCTTGGTCGTTTTCGAGATGTTCTACTAGCGCTTTTCTATCTAGGACCCCAGAAAAGTCTTGCGTGTAGTCTACACAGTAGATGTCCATGCCTACTGCTTGCAATCTAGCCTGCATTGTTGGCAATTGCTGTTCTAGAAGTTCTATCGGAATTTCGGACACCGCTATCTTTGCTACAAATTCCGCGTATGGGTACAGTCCATTGTGCTGCTGGGTCCAATTCTTTTGCGCTTTCTCCCCACTACATTCTTCTATTCTATCTATCGTGTTTCGTATGGTACTATTGCCGTATTCTCCACATTCTCGGACTGTGTGCAGTATTGTTGTATGCAGTGGCTTTTGCCCCAGACCTATTGTTTCTCTAGCTGCTATCGCTATCTTTCCCACGCAATTTTTTGCAGACCCTGTATCGCCGGTCGTGCAAGAGACTTTGTTTCCTACTGCTACGCACTCTTCTCTAGACAAATAGCCAAAAACGTATAGATCGTCGACGAAAGCAGGCAGACCATCTAGAGGTTGGAGTCGTGTTTGCCCCTCGTGGCCGAACAAGTAGTCTACTTTTGCTATGTCCGAGACTAGATTGTTCTCGTACGTGTTCTCTAGAAGCAAGTGCCTAGAAACACTGTTGTTCGCTCGTATTCCCATTGTTTGGAAAGTTGCTCGAATAGACATTTTGAAATTTTTGTTGCCGTGGTTGTATACAGCTACAATTTTATATATATGGTATGATTTTGACTCCCTTACTATTACTGCGTATGATCACGTGGTACTAACAACAACAAGTACCGATTCAAAGTGCGTATTCTTGTATAGTGTCCTTATTACGTAACGGATTTTGATGAAATATGGCGCATCAAAGGCTTCTTGTTAAGCTGCATTTGGTATTCAATGTATTTTCGCCCAAAGTTGTACCAGTTGTATCTGTTTTATTGCCCAATCGCGTCTTCTGGCATTCGCCATCATTTCACGACAATATTCGACGCAAAAAAAATGTCGAAAATCGTCAAAATGAAAAAAAAATATTTCTTCTGATAATGGAAAAGGGGGAGATAATTTGATTGCCCATAAGCATAATATGGCAAATTTCTCAAAGAGGTACCACTTTTCAGCTATGGGACATTGCTAGAATGTTAGATGAAGTGATGGTATCAAGTAAAATATCTGCTTCAGGAAATTTGGCAAATTCTGTCAGAAGAAACCAATTACCGTATTTACCATAGTTATTTTTTACTTCTCGGAAACTTTCAATTTCTACTTATCCAGCACAACTTTTGGGTAATTGCTTTGCTACATTTGTATAGATAGCCTCTGTAGAATGTTTTCTGGACCCATTGAATCAATTTGTAATATTGAAATGAGTGTTGCCTGTGTGTGAAACAAAATTTTACTCAATAACCTTGAATTTTGTGGGTTGGCTGTGAATTTTGCCCATTATTGCATAACATTTGTTACAGGAAATAGCAAAACCAATCAGCTGTGTGAAACAGTGTTCGACTCAATGAGTAAGTTTCATTGCGTAAAGCATTTATGCGGTTATTCGTATAACAGTGCATCATTAGTGGCCCAACGGAAATCATGAAATCGTTAAATCTTCTATGCTGGTTTGAGGGTTGTCGCGAAATACTAAATAAGTCGCGACTCGCACTGTACTGACCCAATCAATGCGAAAACATATTTCGATGAAAGTTAATGAATACTTGTTATAATTAAAACAAAATCAGAAAATTATCTCCTTCTGTAGGAACCAGTCGGCCAATGAATAATGTCACCGTAAGCTAGTCCAGGTACAGCTTACCAACAAGGAGTACATTCTATTGTATTATTTGCATGCTTGACACATGCAGGTTAAATATTCTGTGCGCGACTTGATGTGGGGCTGAGATAGAGATTTTGAAAGAAGACGGTTCCTTCAGAAAAATCAATTGGTTGCCTGTTTCCTGTAACAGCTGATGCTGGTTATCGGAGAATATACGCAATATACAACCCCTTCAACCCTAATTGAATACAATTGACTCTTCCATTGATGCTCCTTTAGAATAGCATATTACATAGAAAAGGGACAGTATTGTAAAATAATCAAGAAGTATCCTGAAACAGTGCAGATCCTGATGAGACGGAAGAGCCGTCTCATCTCGATCTACACTGTACACACGATAAGTGAGGTTGGTAATGTTGAACGACGCTACGTATTCCAGTAAGAGAATGTATTCATACAACCGCCTCCTAGCTGGCAAGTTGGAAAGTGTTCGGATTTCCGCAATAATAATTATATTGTGTTTACACACTCACTAACTAATACGTGGGTGTGTTAACTACGCTAAGTACATGAAGCAGGGAGCTTAAGCACCGTATGTGTAAGTTGTTTACAATCTAAATGTGCATGTACGTGTGATGCTGCCAGTACATAATATCATACATTGCAGCTGCTATGCTGCTGTGTTTTCTGTAGCGCTCTCATTTGCATATGTATTACACAACTGTCTGTTTCACAAAACCCTCCCAAATTTTACAGCCATATAAAACAATGCGAAAACAATGTGTTTTTTTATAATATTAAAGGTACATGCCCATGTGTCAGGTTATAATATAGGGAGGCATATTTTTTTCGTCCATTCGTTAGATATGACATTGTTAGGGTAAAATAAACAGTCATTAACCATTTCGACAATACAATTGTCATCATTATACTTCGTATATCAAACAAAATTTCCACACTGATATCAGGGCCGATAACCGTGTTTCCTTAAAATGTTAACTGACATTACTATTTATCTCTGTATTTATTTTTGATGTGCAAGGATCATACTTTATAATCTGTTGAAAATATTATTTGTTCAGGTGACTCATTTAATTAGTATAAATAATTAAAAAATATCATGCCTCATTTGCATATGAAAATAGTCTGATACCACCGCGCTCACTATCAGTAAAAAAATATTACTAAATGATTATATCTGTATAGCGGGCACTCGTATTTATTAGAACTGGTGGAATAGCGACACAATTAGACACTTATTTAATTCCTATAAAGAACATTTTGTGCCTACTGCGTGGGTATAACTTAAAGCAAAATTTAAGAATGAGCCTTCTTTTTATTTCGTGATATTTCGTCAAATACTGCTTTTATTGCGAAAACAAATTTCCCCATGTTAAATCCCCAAAGACATGAGTGAAGATGTCTATGGGGATTTAAATGGAAACATTTTTGGATTTCAGAAATGCTGGACCGATTTTCAAAATTTAACTTTTGTTTCTTAGTTAGATCATTTCCAGGCTATCAGGTTTCAGAGTCAACTGTTTCGTTTTTTTTTTATCCTACCCCAGCTCCTCCAGTTCGTTTTCCACCATGTTATATTCCCATAGACAAATCAATTTTTCATAATAAAATCAATATTTGACCAAATTTCACGAAATAAAAAGAAGGCACATTCTTAGATTTTTCTAAAATTTAATATTATCGAAAAGAAAATAGTTTTTGCATTGTTTATATGGCAGTACAATTTGTGCAGGTTTCGTGAAACAGACATTATTCATTGTATTATGAGTACCAATATACGTGTAATTGCGCAAACTAAACCTTCATACAATACACGTGGATAATTATGTCGTATTTATTATTGCCATTTTAACTACTATAAGTACCGTGACTGTATGTCTTTGTTTATATATTGGGAACATTATATGGGCGGATTCAGGGTGGGGGGAGGGGGAGGGGGAGGGGGGGGGGGCGGACCCAGTGCGCGCCCCCCCCCCCTAAAATTCGCCGAGTAAAGATTTATTTTTTACCAGTTACAAGGCACGTTTCATGCCAAGTGAGTGCCATGTTTTCCATGTATGTTTCGTTCGTTGTCTTATTGTTTCAAAATTTAAACGTTTTAAATCAAAAATCATGTATAAACATACTGTGACAGTGTCAATAGTTTTGCTCCAAAATGCGCCAGATTACAGATGCGATGTTTCAAAAAAAATTCCGGGGGGGGGGTGGGAATGCCCCCGGACCCCCTAGCGATATCCCGATCTCCGCTCGGTCGAATATTTTGCAATACTTGACTAAATTATCTAACGAGAATATAGTCAAGTATTGCAAAATAGTTACGCCCCCCCTAACCCGAAATCCTGGATCCGCGCCTGCATTATAAGGGGCGTATGAACAGGTTTTCTGGTGTTGCTAAAAATTATCGTTATTAAAACCGATTTACGTAGGTACATGTGTAATCAGTAGCATCTGAAGCTTCATACAATTAGTCTGGCGAAGGTAGGGGGTGCCGGACCCTTCCCAGCCTAGCCCAGCCCACCGACACACCACCACCCATAGTGTATGTTGTTACCACTCAGTTCGAGACGGTTCAACTGAGTGGTAAAAACATAAACCTTTGATAAGAAATGAGAAAAAAAAGATAAACTTATTTACAAATGTGTGCATGGGCTAATATAATATTATCAAATAATTCCAGCACAAACATATTTACACAATTCCCTAACATTTGATTGGCACGTAGCAAGTCTCTGTCCAAAATTTATATCCCAGTAAACTCCCACGCTGAACTACTTTCCGTAACCGTGAGGCGCAGTTAAAATAATTCTTAAGAAAACGGAAAATAAACACATTTTCTTGATGAATTTAATTCAAATGCTGGAATTATAAGGAATGAATGGCCTTTTTGTTGAATTTATCGGGGATATAAACTTGGAAAAGTCGCGGAATTGTTCCGCGACTTTTCCAAGTTAATACCCCGATAAATTCCACAAAAAGGCCATTCATTCCTATAATGAGATCTAGCCGACACGAACAATGCAAGTTCATGTCAAGAGTATAGAAAATAGATATATACTTTTATTCCTCCATAAGCATGAAGAGTGTAACACATACAACATATAATTCAACATTGATATACAGCTTACAAGTTCAGTTGTCTCTGTGTCTCAAATACATGTATGCCCAGACATTGATGAAGCAGATTTATAATTTAGTTAAAAATAATTCAATTCCTTATTTGTGGCTGTGACTGGAGAAATGGGGCTTATGTGATTTGTGACCAGTGTGGCTCCTGAATAAATGACACACTTCTGTAGCCTGACACCGGTCGTAAAACCGATAAGCCCCATATCTCCAGTCACAGTCACATTTGGATCGTATATCTGAACCCAAGTGTACACATTCAAGTTAGTAGTCTGAACAAATCGGGGTTTGGTAAAATTAAACTTGTTTATAGTTCAGCCTACTGTCTAAGCCAATTGCTGGGAAACACTTCTTTCACATATTGCAAGGTTTAACCCCAATAACTTACATATTACCAGATTTAATGATTAACTGTTTGAAAGTAAATGGAAAATCAATACTCGGATGGGACATTGCATTGTACACTTGGCTGAACTACAAGTGTGTTATCTTTCACAGATTGGAGCTTCCAGGAACTAAATGCTGCGGTCGCTAGCGCTCCCTCGCATTTAATTCCTTATAAATCTAACATGAGAACAATAACTTATATTTATAATACTAAATTGATGATTACTAATGTAATTGTACTAAATTTAATTCAGCTAGTGTCTGGAATGCGACCAAGTTATATAAGGTATATCATATTACTACACAAGTTAAAAACATTATGTTTCACAAAGTGTGCTTCCCACTACAATAATGTTGGATTGTAAACTAGATTTATCTGTAAGCGAGTCTTACGGAATACCTGCCTCGTGGGCGTAGCTGTCCAGGAATATGTAGATTTCTTTCCAAGGTTGTCACAGCATGATAGTAGACCCGTAGAGGAATGCATGCGAGAGATATATAGAGAATAGTAGGTTAGTGCCGTGAATGGGAAAAAATATCTGGCAAGGCTCAGGAAACTGGATGGGCGAGGCTTTGCCAAGCACATCCCGTTTCCGTGCCGCGCCAGATATTTTTTCCCATTCACGGCACTAACCTACTATTCTATTTATCCCGTAAACACCTACAAATGGCTGTGATATGCAAAAATAGTATTGACTGGATATCAAAAATGTTTCACGGCACCGTGTTTCACGGCACATACGCACTGTGTTGACGGGATAATAATATTTTTTCGCCAATGTTATGTTTTGTAATGGGAGCGAGTATGTGACCCCGACCTTGGGATCAGCGGGGCTTGTACGGTCGTGGATTTGGCACATCATTACACTAGACCCTTAGAGGATTGCATGCATGAACTATTAATTAAGACTTTTGGATAAAGGAAATAGAAGTTATAGCCGATTTCTCCGATGTTAAGTTTTGTAATTAGCCTAAGTATGTGACCGTTACCTTGGGATCAGCGGGGATTCCACAGTCGTGGATTTGGTACATGATGATAGTAGACCCTTAGAGGAATGCTGTATATCAGGCATGTACTTGTATATTACCAGCTATACTCAGGGTGGCGCAAGTGCCGATTTCCGTGACTGACGGACATCGATGCAGCGAGCTGTCGACAACCCATGAATGTGCTAGGCTGGTAAATTGAAGAACATGGCACGGAGAAAAACATTTCTTCTAGTCTTACGAAAGGTACGTGTGGCATGGTGGAGGTATTTCTGCCATCCAGGTACATGTAACGCGATAGCTAAATCGTCATGTCTCATCTTAGAAGCCGATTTAACTACTTACATGTACATGTATTTATCACGTCTATATTACTTGCCAAATGGTAAGGGATAGATAAACCGGTTGATACATGATCTAGGACTACAGCTTGTCAAAAACGTGATATAGGCCACGAGTGACATCGATTTTAATTTCAATTACTACAATTGTATTTTGCACTTGCGAACATTTTAGTCGTGCGAAGTTTAGTGAAACGGCCCCCTGATCCTGTCTACCGTGGTCACAATGCTAGTTCTACTATCTATATATACTCAAGTGAAAAAGTCGTGTCCTCTCTACTAGATTGCGGCTTGTATGTTTATCGTGGGTGAAAACAAAGAAAACACAACTTTAATATGAAATGTATTCATTATCGAAGGTAATGGTATGAAATTCATTAGGATATGAAAATCGTGTGTATCCCATATCAGCTATGCAAATGAAAACGTCGTAATCCCAAATTCACAAAAATCAGTACCGTGTATGTCCCCCATTAGCCAGAATCACTGGGTTGCACCGTCTCCTCATAGAGTCGATAAGGTCGCGAATTGTTCCTTGCCGAATGTTGGCCCACTCGTTCAAAACGGCCGCTTGACGTTCGTTGACGTTTCTCGGCTGATGTGGACGTTGACGTAATTTACGTTTGACGTTGTCCCATAGATGCTCGATAGGATTTATATCCGGACTTCTCTCTAGCCATTGAAGAACATTCACGTTATGTCTCTCCAAGAACTGTGTAGTCGCGTTAGCAACCAGCGCCAGTACAACATCTCTGTATTTGGCTGCGTTCAAATTTCCTTCAATTGGCGCCAAACGCGTCTTGTGGTGACAACTTATGCCACCCCAAAACATCTTCGATCCACCGCCGTACCTGTCGTTCTCTAACACACAACAATCGGCGTAACGTTCGTTCTTGCGTCGATATACGCGCGTCCTACCGTCGTGTGTTGACAAGTTGAATCTGCAAGGCGATTGTTCCGATTCCGTCGTAATAGGATAGGCCCAACGTATGGTCTCCGCGCTCTGACGACAATATCCCTCAGCCGGTTTTTGACGGTGGCTCTGCTAACGTGACGACCGGCTCTCCCTAAAATCCTTCTCGACATCGACGCAGCATATTCCACCCTGTTACGCAAGTGTGAAGTTCGTATGTACTGATCTTGACGCCATGACGTCACACGCGGTCTCACCGCTGCGTGGCAAATGTTTGACGGAGCCTGTTCGCCCGAACTTCACCCTCAATCGTCGAATTGTCTTCGGATGTACTCCAAAATTTGTCGGGCCCCAGCATCCAACATGCCTTTTGCGCGTTCTTTTAAATGTTCACCTAACGTCGGCATGACGTTACTCAAGCTACGTCTGAAATGCTGCCTACAGCGCGTATTCTCCAAGAGTCTTTTCGTGTTTTTCTAACTTGGCAGACTTGTATGCTTCGTAATGGACAATAATATCGAAGTGAATACTGCACGAGGACCTCTTACATGCCAAAAAGATAAAACGTCAATTTCGTGGCGCACGTGCCGTTACAGGTGAATTAATTCAATGAAACCCGGGCATCGCAAATGGATATCCCGTGCGATCTTGTGTGTATAATATTATAATTATACGTCATCAATTCATCTCAAAATATGAAATTATAAAAGGGGACAACTGGGTCAAACAAGAAACGATGCCTGGTACATACTGTTCTGTATTTATGTAAGTGAAATATCATTTTACCTGAAATTGAACAGAATGTCAGCTGAAAAGGTTTCGTTGTCATTATTATGTGCTATGTTGTGACGTCATTTCCCAGTAAGGGGTCAAATGGAAACTTCACACACAAGTTAGCACCGTTTGCATCTCTAACTGCAATAGACCAGCGTCGCATGGAACGACTGAGTGTCTGTATCTCACGATGATCGACGTTGATCCATTCCTCAAGCAGAAATAATCGTAGTTGACGCAACTTCGACGGTTGACGCAGTCGCACACGTCAGTCCAATGCATCCCGGAGATGCTCGATCGGAGACAAATCCATTGATAATGCGGGCCGAGAAAGCATTTCAATGTCCTCCTGCTGTAACAGGGGGGCGTTTCACTAAACATCGTACGACTAAAATGTTCGTAAGTGCAAAATTATGACAGTCTGTAAGTTTCACATTAACAATGTTTTGTTGTAAACATTTATTGGATTTACATTTATTGAGCATAGGCTGCATATGCAGCCTATGCTCAATTCATGTAAATCCATAAATTGAAATTTCCAGACGATCCTAAATTTGCACTTACGAACATTTTAGTCGTAAGAAGTTTAATGAATTGGGCCCCAGTTCTGTGGTAATGCGCGCTGTGTGACATCTCGCGTTATCCTGCTGGAATATGCTGACGCGTCTGTTGACGTTAAAGAATGGCGCAGTAACGGGAACAATGATGTCGTCACAATAACGCGGTGCTGTAATATGACGGCCCACAGTTGTTGAAGGTTATCCCGCTCCATACCATAACACTGCCGCCCTCGTATCGGTACACTTGATGGACACACGCGTCGGAGTGCCGCTCACCGCATCGACGCCTGTCGCAAACAGGATTGTGATTCCATTTAGGTGGGACAATTCTGTCAGTATTTAGAAACTGCTACACATGAATGTATTGTATTTCCCATATTAGCTTTTTTTTCTATTTTATCTCTTGTTTCTTGTCGTTCGAAGCATATTTTATTATTGCATTTCTGATTGTTCCTTTTATTATCTCCCATATTGTATTTGGATTTGTATTTCGATTAATTTCGGCAATTATAGCTACATTGTATCGAATTATATTATGTTTGTAAAAGTAAACTAGTATTTAGTTTAAAGTACTCTCTTTTCACATTGTGCTTTCATACAAACATATACTATTGAATGGTATGATTTTAATCCTGAAGTTATTTTACATTTTGTTGCACGGTTAATTATATTTTCAGATATAAGGAAATAATCTAAACGACAGAATATTGGAGGTTTATTGTTCGTATGCCATGTGAATTTCCGTGTATTTGGATTAAGACTTCTCCAAATATCATATAGATTATAATTGTAACACGGAATAGCCACATCTTGCTATATCGTCTCGATCGCGGATATGAACAATGTGTATACATTGCGTCCAGCATCTTATCTCAGCCGGCGTCCCATCTCTACAGTAACACCAGATTTCTGTTTCAGGCATTGACCATGCGGAATATTATCTTCGTCACTGTGTCCCTCACGTTGGTTACGATCGCCGCCACATATACACCATTCATATTGGCTAACTACACAAACGGTCCACGCGTTAGTGAAATTATCGCCAATGTTGCAGACACGCATAACTGGAACGCACGTGCAAATGTATTCGTGAAGACTACACCTGAACGTAACTGGACCGAAAATGCAAGTTTCTTTGTGGACAGAACACCTAAAGTTAAACCTGTTGATCTAATGCAAGAGGTAAGCAATCGGTTGACCCTTACAGGCCCTGTGTCTCAGATGTGCCTAGAAAATGTCTGAAGTAAATTTTACCTATACATGTACACCACCTGTAAAAAGCTATCACGGGTTGGTACAAACTAGGTTTATCATGTTGATACAACTAACTAGCGCATAACTAGCATTTCTAAAACAACGCAACGCTAATTATTTTTTTATTTTTATAAAGTAACGTGCTTCATGTTTTTAACTGTCGACCTATGTTTTCGTCTGGTAATAAGCCCTATTTCTCCAGTCACAGTCACATCTTTCTCTATCATTTTAAAGACTACTAATATTTAAATCTAAATACAATTTTTACTGTATCGTCAGTTACAGTTACGTCAGCGTCCGATACATGTTACTATTTTTAGGAATTGCCATTTTATTTATATATTTTTAGAAACATTATCTATGGCTGTCGGTCGCAATGTTTGCGGACAGGTTTGTTCGCCGGAACTCGTGTACTTATTATGTGGTAACAAACGGAACTTTTATAAACGACACAGTTTCCTACATTTTCTTTCTGGCGATACAGTTTCAGTTATGTCAGTACTTTGATATTGCTGTCTGTTTCACGAAACCTGCCCAAATTTTACGGCCATATAAACATAATGATAAACAATGCAAACAATAAATGTTATCAACATTTAAGAATGAGCCTTCTTTATTTCGTGAAATTTGGTGAAATATCGATTTTATTAGGACAAATTGATTTGGCTATGAATATTTAACATGTGGGGAAAGGAGGTGGACGATCTGTGGAAGGAGTCAGAAAACGAAAAAGTTTGGAAATTGACTAGATAGCTTGGAAATGATCTAACTAAGAACAAAAGTTAAATTTTGAAAATCGGTCCACTATTTCTGAAATTATAAAAATCTCCCCATGTTAAATCACCATAGACATATTCACTACTCTGTGAAGATGTCTATGAAGATGTCTATGAAGATTTAACATGTGGAAATTGATTTTTCGCAATAAAAGCAATATTTGACAAAATTTCACGAAATAAAAAATATTGTTTTTGAATTGTTTATATAGTCGTAACATTTGGGCAGCTTTCATGAAACGGACAGTAGTAAGAAACCATCACCATCCCTACACTAAATGATGAACTATCAGAGACTGTACGTTATCCCCGCCTATATACATGTACATGTACTTGATGGTAATTATTTCAATATGACAATTTAGTATCTATCTTTCAGGGCCCGTTCCATTTCCTGCCCAACTATAAGAATCCATGTTGGTATTCAACCCGACATGTCGGCATACACTCACCCCCCATCTGCTTGCCGTATGTCTTCCTTGTTGGAGCGCCGAAATGCGGGACCTCGGACATCTACGCGAGAATAGTTGCCCACCCGGATGTAGCAAGGCCAGCTGCTAAAGAACCGCATTGGATCACAAGGGGTCGGTTTGGTAAGTGCATGGATCCATTTGATCGCGTCAGCGACATAACGTATGTTTCTATAACCTTCAAAAACAGACTGAGTGTGTTACTCCGATAGCTTATATTTTCAACACTACTTTTGAAACGTGCATATCAACTTCAATTGTTTTAACTAATCTGAGATATGCCGAATGATTTTGTACCTAAAAAGATGTGCGATTTTTCAAGAAAACTATGTACAGAAACTGTGATATATTCTGTAAATACACCAAACGTTGACGAAATGACGAACGCTTCGTATGAGGCAAGTATATCTGGCCCATGTGTATTTATATCTAGCACAGTGCAATATCATGAAAATATGTACATGCTGCACATAATAATTTTTAGAATCTTAAAATTACACCAAAAAATGACTTGTACACACATTAGCGTAATATAATTGATATGAGTCTGTTGAACTGGTTTCTCTATATAAGATTAGCTTCATTATATCATATATTCTACTACGCATTTTCCATTCAGTGGCACACAAACGCCACAACTGTCTGATGGCTGGAATTGCGCAGCAAGCTGATCTTAGCGCATGTCCAAAAAATGGGTCAGTCCCGAGGTCGCCAACCAATTCCGATTGATTCTGGATTGACATAAACATACTTGCTGCTGCTGCTTAGAGCTGAAGGGCTGCTACCCCTACTATTTTTTTCATCGCCGCGAGTAGTAGTAAGGGAGTCAAAATGATACCACCTACCGTGATATCATTTATAACCCTCTATAATACCCCCACCACCCCCGAAAATAAAAAAATTGGTTAACGAGGAAAATTGGGTCTCCCGACAGCAAATTTATGAATTTTTGGAGAAAATAGTTTTGAAAAGAGGGAGTCCCAATTATATTGGTAATTGACTTTTGAAAGTATATATTGGTGTCATAAATACATCATGTTTTTTTCACGTCCAATTGAACAGAAAAAACAAGTACCAATATTATTAGAGAAAATGGATAATACAATACAATTTGAATTTTTAATGACTGTGTTGAAGAAGTTTACGAAGCTTACGGGGGTTATAATCCTGTATATAAATTCTATAAAATGAGAACACTAGGTGATATCGAATACATGAAATACCAGCGTAATTTATTACGCTCCGATAAAAACGTTGCATTTGCAATATTATACCGGCAATTATGTCAACTATACAAGAGGCAAATACGAACATTAAGACAGATAATGCGTATCGGATATGAAACTAAGGTGTATTATACAAAAATTTTAAAACCTAACGATTCGTTTACGAATGTACATTTCTACGATATCGCTTATAAAGATATTGAAACATTATTATTGAAAACAAAACAACTACTAATTAATTTATAGCCGAGTGTATTTTCCTTATCGAAGGTATGTAAACTGGCAATCTGAATTTATCAATTTTATCAACCTCGAGCGGTCGGATAGGAACGCCGTTGTCATGCAGTTGTTTACCATAGCGACCACATTTGTAGGGATAGAAATAAATAAATAAAAAATGTTTAGCTCCAAGAGCGGCGCGAACCCACGTCCTTCGTCTCTATAGAGTATCGCCTTAACCCACACGACCATGTAGGCTGTTATGATAAACATTACCTAGTGTTGTACAATTATCGATTTACGACAATGTTTCTATTACACGGGTTATGAACCATGCGTAAATTGATAGCCGAGGTAAACAGACAGTTATTTATAGCCGAGTGTATCAACAGGCGATTACAGTGTAATCCTCGACTGAATTTGTTATGCGATTACGGCGTAATTCTCAGTGAAAAACACATGTTGTATAGGTATGTAAATTTGTTTACTGCACCAATATAATGGTGCTGTAACATTTCTTCCGACTGTATCTCCAAGTTTTTCCCTAAATTTATCCCAATCAGTACACTCAATCTTGGGCATGGTGGCGCGCGCATTGATTCTTATATAATGTTTTAATTGTTCAAATCTCCCCATTTCTTACACCACGGATTCAAACTCTAAATTTGATATTTTATTATCGGCCAACCCTTTGGACACCATAACGTCGATGGTATTTTTCTTCGACCTGGCGAGAACAGATATTCTATCATGTTTTCTACATTTTTTCTCGAGTTTTCCACCCGACGCCCTAATTACCATACACAACAACCCAGAAACGGCAGACACCGCACATAAAATCCCCGCTACAGGAACCGTTATAATGGTGGATATAGTTGCAGCTGTCCCCGCCCCACACAACACAGAAACACTCGCTAGAGCCGTGCTAGATGATTCAGCCATGTTCACCGCGCGTCTATATTTTTTAGCGTTTCTTTTTCTATTTGTATATTCTCTAACTAAAATATCCTGCATAGCGACGATATTATTCAACCTAAAATCTGAACTTCTTTCGTTAATTGTACACAGTGTTGATGGAGTGGTATTGACAATTGGAAGCGGTGATTCGTTCATGATTTTCAATATATTAGTATTTACAAATTAAGTTCAATTAACAATGAGACAATAGTGGAAGAACTCTCTGGGTCACCGATTTTCGTAACAAAGTTAATAACACTACCTTCGGAAAGTCTAATTCGATCATCACCGGAGAACGAAACCACCGTCGAACTATCTCCAGAGATTTTAGTGACTCCAACCCCCCGTTCTTCCCCATCTACTACAATATTTATCGCGACCGCGCCCACAGGTTTACCACTACCATTAACCGAGCAGACCGCCATTTGGATAACTTCACCTGCGGCTGTCATAGTGTATCCCCCACATTTATTACTCGCTTTGGCACCGAACGAATATTCATAGTGCCCCTCAACCAATGGGCCCCGCTTCTCAGCCCAAACTGTTATGGCACGTTTTAGCGTTTTCATTGTTCGCACTATTCCGGCAAGCGCACTGTTTGCGTTATATGCCTCAGTAGGAATCTTATAAGAGGTCTCCTCAAGAGCTTTGGTCGCGGCTATACGATCATGTTTCAGTTTATCGGAAACTTCAGTTATCTTTCCGTCTAGTTCGGTAAGTGCCGCTTCTCTGCTGAGAGAGTCCTCTAAGCGCAACGCATCATAAGCCTCCGTAATGGTCGCCTGGTGGCCTTTTAGGGCTTTTTCAACACCCGACCGGGCCTCTGTTTGAAATTCGGTTATTTTTCCGTCTAGTTCAGCAACCGCCGCTTCTCTGATGAGAGAGTCCTCTGAGCGCAACGCCTCATAAGCCTTCGCCAGGGCTGCCTGGTGGTCTTCTCGGGCTTTCTCAACACCCGACCGGGCCTCTTTTTGAAATTCGGTTATTTTTTTGTCTAGTTCAGCAACCGCCGCTTCTCTGAGAGAGTCCTCTGAGCGCAACACCCTATAAGCCTCCGTAAGGTCCGCCTGGTGGTCTTCTCGGGCTTTCTCAATACCCGTTCGGACCCCCTCAACCCCCAACCGGGCCTCTTTTCGAAATTTGGTTATTTTTTCGTCTAGTTCAGTAAGTGCCGCTTCTCTGTTGAGAGAGTCCTCTGAGCGCAACGCCCCATAAGCCTCCTCCGCAATGGCCTCCTTGTGGTCTTCTCGGACCCCCTCAACCCCCGACCTGGTCTCTTTCAGAAATTCGGCTATTTTCCCGTCTAGTTCAGTAAGTGTAGCTTCTCTGTTGAGAGAGTCCTCTAAGCGCAACGCATCATAAGCCTCCGCAAGGGCCTCCGCAAGGTTCGACTGGTGGTCTTCTCAGACTTTATCAATACCCGACCGGGTCTCTTTTCGAAATTTGGTTATTTTTTTTATCTAGTTCGGCAACCGCCGCTTCCCTGACGAGAGAGTCCTCTGAGCGCAACACCTCATAAGCCTCCGTAAGGTCCGCCTGGTGGTCTTCTCGGGCTTTCTCAATACCCGACGTGGCCTCTTTTCGAAATTTGGTTATTTTTTTGTCTAGTTCGGTAAGTGCCGCTTCTCTGATGAGAGAGTCCTCTAAGCGCAACGTATCATAACCCTCCGTAAGGGCCGCCTGGCGGTCTTCTCGGACTTTATCAATATCCGACCTGGTCTCTTTTTGAAATTTTGTTATTTTTTTACCTAGTTCGTTTAGTTCCGTTTCTCTGATGAGAGAGTCCTCTGAGCGCAACACCTCATAGGCCGCCTGACTTTTCTCAATATCCGTTCGGACTCCCTCAATTTGTGCAGTCGCCGTCAGCACTTCTACTCTAACATCTGATATACTCCTGTGAATCCCGTTTGTGACCTTCGATATAGTTTTATTTATCAGGGCCTTGGTTTTTCCAGTAGTTAAAAAGTCGCCCTCTGTCGGGATGAATCCACCTTCTGCCGGTACCAAAAATCTTTGGAATTTGTCACCAATCAAGGAAAGGAACTACCTGGTCCGTATATACTCATAATAAAATTAATTATAATATTGGGCACCTATACTCAATTGGAAATTCCGAGAACTACCGAAATCGGATAATCGTTTTTCAACTTTATCGCTTGATCATCGAGAATAGAGACCGTAAATTCGTGGATATGTCCCGATTCCAAAACTTTCATCTCGGGGTGTGGGAAGTCTAAAGTCACAGTCTCACCATAGAAACAGTCGCTGGCTTGCACGATTTTCAGTAATGTGCTGGGAGTGCCGTCTACCGTGTTGTACGATGTGTTCACCCGATCCAGGTGCACCCTGAGAGTTTTTGTGAAGGCGAAGTCCACCGGGTTATCACCGACGTACTCACCCGGGGTAAACACTCCTTTGTTTGAGGAATATGTCTCTCTAAAACCGAGTTGAATACCCAACCCCGGGGAGACCACTACCTTAGTATCAGTGCTGATGGTCATTGTTGCGAGCCCGGTAGCATTCGATTACTGTGAGGTTGATTATACCGTCAAGCTCTGAGTTGACAAAATCTTTGAGCTTTCTTATTCCCCACAGTCCGTGAGGCAGCTTTACACCTAATTGTTGTCCATCCTTCACATAGTAAAACCCTTCGCTCTTCCCCACATTCTGCCATCCGACCGTGAACGTGATTGATCTGAGGCCTACCCGGCGTTGTCCGCAGCAGTTGTCGATTGATTTTTGAAGTTCACAACTCCCTTTTTGAACATTAGTGATAGTAGCAAACATAATAATATCTTTCAATAGATACAAAAGCATTTAGCTTTAACTCTAATGCAAAGTACGCGGTCGGAGGTAAATACAAGCAAAAAGACGTTGTTAACCGCCTTGTACACCCAACCGTAACGGTTAGAGCTGCCAGTGGCTTTGCCACCAATTTCCCTAACACGTTTGAGAAATATGTAGTTCCAAAGACTACTAGTCAAGATGTATTACTAAGATGGGAGTTTTCCCATATGAACTTCTGGCAGAACCAGCTAATTTCGCTGTATGGTGCGCAACGGCCGGATGCGGAGTTTCGCATCAAGACCATTTGACATCCGAAAATATCATGCTCCGAAGTGTCTACAACTTTCACGTGTATTACACAATTAGGAGGATTCTCAAAGAACTAGGTACTCCACTGCCTCAAGACGATGGCTGGGATCCCATTTCCAGCGCATACGACCGTAAGGCGTTCGAAAGATTGTGTAGCGAATTTGGGGTATCAAAAGACGCCGACTGGAGACAGAAAATATACACCCCGACCAACAGTTTAGGGTTAGTTCACCTTAAAGGCTTAGTTAGTGGGGAGCGTCTGGATAAAGTTCCAGTATATTTCTCAGGGCTAAGGAGCGCTCGAGGGGCCACCCCACCACCAGTTAGAAAAATGGCAACATGGACTAAATATAATTATAAGTTGAATAAGATGACGTTCGGTGCTGAAGTGCTTGGTGGACTTGCGTGTAATAATGGTGATTGCCATTGGCTGCCTACTAAAGTAGCCCATGTGGAATACCTAGACCTGGGTGATACTCCACAGATGCGAAATGCTTGGACCACATTTGTGTTAGATGAAAGCACTGGATTTACGCAGGGTGGGGTTATTCGTCTCAACGAATCCATTCGCATATACGTATGGGCAATCCTCGCCTCACAGAAGCAAACGCGCAGCGCTATACTTGGTACGGGAACGGCCTTTGACGCACAAAAACAGTTCTTGGCACTTGTCGAGGACGCCATCTCAGCTAAGGTGGACCTCCAGAAGGCGATCCAGAATTATCAAGACGTTTTGCAGACTGCCCGCACCCGGTAGACTACGCATTTGGAATAGGTCTTTATATGGCGCCGAGCAATATGATACTACGAGACGACCCGGTTGACGGTTACAATAATCAGATCGTAGTCGCAACCACCAATACAAAAATCGGCCGCAACGGGAACGTGAACACGGGTATCATCAAGCTCCCACCCAAGATGATCGGGCGCGGAGTTGTAAATTCAAATAAATTTGAAAAAGATTTCATAAAACCCCCAAAGCACAAAATGGATACACATCCCTCAACACAATCGAACCCAGTACCCCCAATTCGTAAATTGGATGCACCATCGAGTTCCCCAAATCCAATCATCAACAATGTTGAAACACCAATCATCAACAATGTTGAAATTGGAAGCACAACACACGAGGAGGAGAAATTAGAGCTCGTCGTCGCCCTCGTGGCGATCGGATTATTTACGCTTTGGTTTTAGGAACTCTCTGGCGAAGAATAGTAGGAGACCGGCGATTGCCACGATTAAAGCCCAAGTATTTTTGGCTAGACGGCCGGCCGTTTTTGATAATATAGATAGCAAGTAAGAAACGATACTTCCGATCAGTCCAAGTAGTGCGGCAGCCGCCTTTTCGGCTAATTTAGCCAGGAGACTGGCGAGGGCTTTTAGTTGTTTTTTTGCCCACTCCTTAGCTCCACCGGATGGCGCTGGCGGTGGTGGTGTGGGTGCTGGCGCGGGTGGTGGCGCCGCACCACCAGTGAAAGCTAGAACTATGGTCGATATAGTCATGCTGATAGCAACGAGGATGCTTGCTATCGTGCTTGCTATCGTGACACCCTGTTCTCTGAACAGAGTGCGAAGACGCTCACCGAGTGTCGTCTCCTCGTGCAGGACCCTCGAGATTGTTTCGCGGATCCGACTTATTTGGGTGCGGAGTGTCTCACGGTTAGTCGAGGCAGCCTCCAAGCGAGCTTCTCTTTCGTCCCGCAACGACTGCTACAACGAAAACAACAACGAAACAAACGAAAACAAACTTCCGGTTTACGAACAATGGCCGGGAAAATTTTTCGCGCCATGGAAAAAATTATGTAAAAATGTTTTGAGGTGTTTCTAACGAAAGGAGGAGCTTGGATATGCTATGCAATTGACAAACGTACTACTGTTTCAATATAACGGACATGTTTTGGATTAAAAACATATGCTATAGTGATAAAATAACCGCGAATATATAGCATGATACCCCACCCACTGACACGCACCAATGTCAGGTAGACGGCGTAGGAAACGTGTTTAAATCATCACCATCTCATTAATCGCGACGACTCCGTAAGCAAAAGGCACAAAAGTATTGCACAAAAGCTGGATCTGAGTGTTGAAGTAGTAGAGCTCGACGAGTCCTTACCAGGGTCAGAGTCGCCATCAGTCAGCGAAAGTGACACGAATTCCACAATGGCCACACCAACACCAGTGAAATTCTCCAAAGAGGACCTTAAGGAGGTAGCTGATGCATTCATGCATGATTTTAAGGACACGCTCATCGCCGAACTGAAAGCGCAAATAGTTCAATTAGTCGACGTCGAAACCACAAAGTTGAAAGACGAGATTAGAGGCCTCAAACGTGAAAATGAGCATCTTCGCAAGTCCCTGAAGTCCACTGACGCAACACTAGACGAACTCGACCAGTACGGGAGACGAATGTGCCTCGAAATCTCAAATATTCCAGGTGACACGGGTAGTTATACCGAAAATTGTGAAGAGAAGATTCTCCATGTAGCCCAAAATCACAACGTGGACCTGACTCCGGCTGACATAGATAAATGCCACCGACTAGGCCGTACCAAGGCGGGCCTTTCGTTCAACAGACAAATCATCACCAAATTTACAAACTCGAAGGCGAGGCAACGCATCTATGAATCCCGACGCTCGTTAGGAGACGGGGTGTTTGTCCAGGAGCATCTGACGCAGTTCAGAGGCAAGCTCTCATACGAAGCGCGCCAGCTGACACGGAACAAAACACTTTTAAAAACTTGGGTCGCCGGCTGTCGTGTGTTCGCGCTAATGTCGTACAACGGGAAGGAAGTCAAGGTGCCGATTAGAGACATGGACGACATTGCCCATATAAGTGAAGGCAAGTGCCCCCCTGATGAGCATCAATAGTTCGACAATTGACTTACCCATTTCCACATAAACACTGTCCAATATACACAAACAATGTCAACATGACGTTCATTACAACGAGTTGATAACACATGCGTGTAAGTGTACTTGTTACTTGTATGCAATGCGCAAAACTCAGCATATGGGACCTTGTGATAAAACGGGACCAGTCGCGGTCCGTATAAACACATGCAATCAGTATATTCGCTGTTAGGTTTCATGCAATCCCCCATGTACAATTGTGTGTTCTATCGGGTGTCCTCATGAAATAGACCTTGTCGCTCACGGGACCAGATTATATATTGTATGTGTAAAAACAGTTTTCACGGACCAAACTGTCCACCTTGAATCAAAAATTTCCGTTCACTAGATATGAAGGTAAGAGCTCACCCATACAATGCATATATTATGTACGAGTGCACCAGTCTAGGTAGTGTGGACACTGAACAGAACACACAGTGACCCGGGTTTATTAAACGTCATGCAGCAATATATAAATGACTATATGCATAACTGTTACTTGCTACAACACAGAAACATGAACGCGCATACCGCGTCCCGTCTTACACTAGTCCCTTGCACGCAGCTGAGCAGTCAAATTACGAAACATACCAAGCTATAAATAGCTGTCGTATGAACATGTACCGACAATATTGTGAAATCAGTCACCATCACTTAAAACTGGCCACCACGATCGTTTTTACCCTAAGAAGCTGGTGTCCTTTGAGGTACCTTGAACATCTGATCATGTTCAGAGTCCCCCAAACATGACTGGCACAGATTGACGAACGTATAATGCGTGATGAACGTTTGTCTAGTATTTTTCTGTGCGTGCGTGCGCGCGTGTGTGTGTATGTTTTCGACTGTTCTTATGTCAGAATGCCAAATCAGAGAAACCGTAAACACCATACATCCGATTTAGTTTGACAACTGAGAGGTTCATGTAGTGTAACACATGTATATAACTGTTTATATTCCCAGTATGATCAGTCAATTTGAACCGTCAGCTTCCCAACAAACCAAATCTCCAATCAGTCTGCACACGGATTTTTCATGTCTTATCTCCCCTTGGCGGCCATTATTAATTTTCACACTCTGTATCCTTGTCCACGCGATAACTCAACTTCCACGTGGCCGATCTTCATCAAATTTTGTATATAGCTTTGTAATGACACGAGGAAGAAGCCTATTGATTTCGAAGTATTTCCCATGACTTATCTCCCCTTGGCGGCCATTTTCCTGTCCACTTGATGATGAGTTCAACTTGGTCGATCTTAATTAAATTCATACGATATTTCTGTTTCCATCAGGCTGTTTTATATTGTCAAAGCAGTAAGTGGGGCATCCGTGTTCCACAAACAATTTTGTAGTTCTCTATATCTCTAACCCCTTGCCAGAGTTTTATATATTTCACACCAATGTGTGTATGGGATGATGCTTTGTTATGCATACCCCCACATCCAAATTTCCAAGGTCAATGTCATTTATTTAACAATCCTTTGTATACAGGTGCGACACCTCTTCCGTGGCGGAATTCTTGTAATATTCTTCTAATCTGTATATAACGTCATTAAAACGTGTTCACACAACAAAATGTCCCTCACGTGCTTTCGATTTCGATCTTGAACGTGAGGGCTTATCAAACAATCATGTAAATGCAAAATGACACCCACCCTAATCTCAATCTCCATGTTTACATGGAGATTCTGAATAGATGGGTCAGTGTAACTAAACATGTATTATTAGACCTGGTTTTTCCAAATATCGTAGCCAAAGTGTACGCATGCGCCCGGTGAGCACCGCCTTCTTTCTGTATGACCCATGCTTTTATACATGTATGTCTGTGTGCGCATGCGTCCCCCATGGGTGAGCACCGCCTTCTTTCTGTATGACCCATGCGTTTATACATGTATGTCTGTGTGCGGGTGTAATGTGTGTTGCTGTGCGATTACATGACCGTGTACATGTGAGCGTGTGTTGTTGAATAGTCGCCAGCTTTGTTTATGCACGATTGTGTTGGTTGCTGTCCCAAATACTGCATGCGAATATATGCATGTACGTTATAAATATTGTCAGAGGATACGTACTTTGGTGTAAAACATATTAGTTGAACATTCTTGCAATTTGCTACTCATAATATTTTCGTGTATCGTGTTGTTTTGATTGAAATATTGTGTGACTTGTCTACATAATGGACCTCACGACAAATACAAACCGAGTGTCTCCAGATCAGCCTGCATGTCACGTCTGTTCAAACGTGACGGCTCATCAGATATGCAAAATCAAAACCTAAACTCGCCCTCCTCAGTATCTCGATGTTTATATGGAGATCCGGAATAGATGGGCCGGGTTAACTATATTATTCATTATTAGACCAGGTTTCTCCAAGTAACGCACTGTAGTTTGAGTATGCGCCCCTGTGTGAATAGCACGTATGCATAGGCTTATATATATATGTTCTTGTGTATAATTTTGTGGAGGTGGAAAACAGTTGGGCCAGGGAAACTATGCATATTTTAATTGTTGTCTCTCCAATCAGCACTGTGTATGTGATCATCATAAACTGTTTGCATGATCTATATTTCGTATATAATATTTTATGTTTTTGGCGTGAATATATGTGTGAGCAAGTTTATTTACCGAATCCATTACTGAGGTTATCCCTACTCACAACATATTGTGCATATTTCATGTCTACACTGGTCTCTCATCTGCAGCTATAACACATGCCCTTTACCTAGTGTTGTAAATTATTGAGTGTAATCTTTAGATGCGACAAGCCACTGAATTAGCACCCTTGTCCGTACCGACCGAGTTTTAGCTATTATTGACGCCATTGATCATGTCAGACTACATAAACCCGGTTTGGGGCATGCAATTGTTAACTGAGAACTAAAGGTTGATATTCATCGTGCATTGCTACTAAAATATATATACGTGTATGCTTGGTGAACATTTAGTAATAGTACACCATAATAGAGTGTAATTCTTAGATGCGACACGCCATGTGAATTAGCACCTTGTACGTCACGATTTTGCTATTATTGACGCCATTGATCATGTCAGATTACAATAACCCGGTTTAGGGCAAAGCCATGCAATTGCAAACTGAGAACTAAAGCTTGATAGTCGTCGTGTATTGCTACTAATATATATATACGTGTATGCTTGGTGAACATTTCGTATGATGGAGGTGTATTTCGTCGATAAAACTACGATTTCATCTCACAGACATGTACTAACGCATGTTCGTGTATATTATTGTCTCATTTTTATTTCTTTGTACACCATATACGCCATTATACATTGCCTACACGATGTTTTGTAAATACCACGTGGTAGGATAATATGAACACGCACACATGTGTAAGTAACTCACCGGGTCGCTAGGTAAATCCAGTATTGTCTCGTCTTTCATTTCTTTGTACCATGTGTCATTGTATATTGACTACACGTTGTTGAGCAGATAGCACGTGGTCCGACAATATGAGCATGCTTACATGTAAGTAACTCACCAGGTCGCTAGAAAAATCCATTCATATTCATATAATCAACTCATTGCATAGTCACGTGCACGCTAACATAACGTAAGCTATAAATAGAAAACGAGGGCTGTTGCACGGGAAAGTTTCGACTGTATACCTGTCAGATTAGAAAGGAGACCTTACTTGGTTATTACAACGTATTACCAGTTTGTGCAATATCAAAATCTGATCAGAGTATACGCTACCTAATATTCAGTAAATATAAAATAATGACTATCTAACAAAAACATACATTTAAATATTATATCGAATATATAAGTATCGCTGGTGTCATAGGTGCGGTCTCAGTGACCAGTCACAAGTATACATGTACTAGTCGGCAGTCGACCGTGCGTAGCGCCTTACCTGATCTTTGATTGATCAGATCCCTGATCACACAGGCACAGTTGCATCACATAAGTAATGGCTTGTCATCGATGACTGGCATAGACAAGGCTTATCCGGACCACGCAAAATACGTGTACCTTACGTATCTACCATTAAACTCAAAGATAATACACATATGACAAGGGCTTATGTATAATGGCATGTACGGTAGGCTCTCGAACTGTATTGTAATGTGACACCGTCACACGATGACTGTTTTCGTGTTTTCTATTTTAGTGTTTTGTTTGTTTTCGTGTCTTCCGTTTCAGTGTCTTGTTTGTTTAATCATAGGTTTTGAATCTTCTAAACTGTTGCATTGTCCGCTCTATCCTTTCGATATGAATCCCGAAACGTGTATGTACTTTTACATGTTTTTCCCTGTTTTGTTGTGTTATCTGTACCCTATGAAAATGAGCATACATGTACATATTTAGGTTCCAACCAACACCTTATGCCTTGTTGGATCGCACCACATCTCGCTCGCTGCGTTTATCGCATTGATCCGCGATGGCGAACGGAAGCTTCACTTTACGTAATACTGAATGATGCTGTACCTTAGTGAGATGCATAGCGAAGCTTCCGTCCGCCATGAGGCAGCAGCCGTCCAATGGTATATCCTTAATTGTCTGATATCAACTGATAAATATCAAATTATAAAATCCAGGCTAAAAGCAACACTTATATTACTATCTGGCAACATTCATCCAAATCCAGGTCCGGTTTCTGAATCTGAATCAACGTGCTCCGAATCTACAGATTCCTATATGGATATTATCAACAGTGGTCTGAGCATTATGCACCTAAATATACAGAGTCTAAAACCCAAAATAGACATACTGCAGATAGAAGCTCAACCTTATGACATACTCATTTTTACTGAAACTTGGCTTTCACCAACAATATCCAATGACGTATTGCATATACTTAACTTTACCGATCCATTTCGCTGTGACAGAATAGGTAGGTTAGGTGGTGGGGTAGCAATATATGTAAGGGAGGGCATGCATGCAACACCACGGGCAGATCTATCTGTCCCTGGCATTGAATCGCTATGGTTAGAACTATTAGTAAACAAAAGAAAATTATTAATAGGAGGCATATATAGGCCACCGGATTCAAATAATAATCAGTGGGCATTGCTTGAAGAAAGTATTGATCGCGCCTTCAACCAAATATGCGAAAATGTAATTATTGCAGGGGATTTTAATATAAATGTACAAAATTCTGACTCGAATAGAATTAGTAGGCTTATCACATCATATAATGCGGAACAGCTTATCACTACGCCAACAAACTTTTCTGAAAATTCAAGCTCTCTCATAGACCTAATAATTACTAAAGACGCCAGAACATATACTTACCAGCTTTGTTGCCGATCCCTTCATCCCTGATCTTATAAGATACCACTGTCCTATAGTTGCAGTATTAAAGATAAAGACGGCGAAAGTCACAACTATATAAAAGGAAAGTCTGGCTCTACGATCGAGGAAATTATGACAATTACAGAACAAAATTAAACTCTGTCGATTGGAACGAAATTCTTAATTCAGGAAATTTAGATATTACAGCCGAAACAATCGCAACTACAATAATAGAGATAGCTACTGAAACAATACCCAACAAAATAGCACTATACGACCGAATGATATCCCATGGTTTAATAATAGTATAAGAAAATTAATAAGGAAAAGAAATAAAATCCATAAACGAGCTAAAAATGTGAATACAGAACTAGCCTGGTCTAAGTTCCGAAAAATTAGAAACGAGGTTACGAAACTCATAAGAAAATGTAAATCGGATTATGAAAATAAACTAATAGAGAAGGTTAATGATTCCGAAACTTCAGTAAAAACATGGTTTAAACTTGCAAAACAATTGAAGGCTAAACAAACCTCCACGACAATTCCTACATTGCTTGATGGCGGAATAGAAGCACAAACAGACAAAGAAAAAACGGAATTACTTAATTCCTTTTTCTCAAAACAGTCCACCATTGATGACAGTTCTACTCCACTGCCACCTCCCACACAACCGAATCTACCCAATATGACAACAATCACAATATCTCCTACAGATGTAATCAATGCTATATCATTAGTCAATCCATCAAAAGCCAGTGGTCCTGATTTAATAAGTCCCAGATTACTTCGTGAGGGCTCTCGTGAACTTTCAGTACCACTTTCTACATACTTCAATACATTACTAAGTAATTCATACTTCCCTCTCCATGAAACAGGCAATGTAATACCGATTTTAAAAAGGCAGATCCTTCGAGTCCACAGAACTACAGACCGATTTCCCTGCTTAGCTGCATTGGTAAGCTAATGGAACGATGTGTTCATATATTTGTACAATTTTGTGGCCTCAAACAATAAACTAACATCATACCAATCGGGTTTTATCAAAGGTGATTCAACTGTAAATCAACTTACTTACATCTATAACGATATTTGCAAAGCAATGGATGAAGGAAAAGAGGTTCGTGCTGTTTTTTGCGACATATCAAAGGCGTTTGACAGAGTCTGGCATCGAGGCCTTCTTTACAAACTATCAAACATCGGAATCTCTGGTCTATGCTCGAATGGCTTAAGTCGTATCTGTCCTCTAGAAAACAACGTGTAGTATATAGTAACTCCGCGTCTAATTGGTGCACTATCAATGCAGGCGTTCCACAGGGATCTATTTTAGGACCTTCATTGTTTTTAATATACATAAATGACATAGTCCAAGAAATTAACTCCAACATTAGATTATTTGCAGACGACACAAGCTTGTACATAATAGTCGACGACACTATATCAGCAGCAGCAGCTGCATTAAATAACGACCTAGAAACTATAAATCAATCGTCAAAAACATGGCTAGTGACATTCAACCCATCCAAGACAGAGTCAATGATTTATTCAAGAAAACATAATAAACCACAGCATCCAGTACTTAAAATGGACACTCGTCCTATTACAAACTGTTAATGAACATAAACATCTAGGAATAATTCTATCAGAAAACGGAAAATGGTATCCACACATCTCATCATATCTAAATAAAGCATGCTCAAGAATAGGCATATTACGATCTCTGAAATTCACCATAAAAAGGTCAGCTCTTGAACGCATGTATTTTTGTTTTGTTCGACCTCTTTTGGAGTATGGTGATGTTGTATGGAGTAATTGCACAGACGAATTAAAACACCAGATCGAAGCAGTACAGATAGAAGTGCGCGCATAGTGTGTGGAGCTACTAAACTTTGTAATATTGATAAATTATTATATCAAGATCTCAGGTGGGAATCCTTGGAAAACAGACGAAATAAACACAAACTTATACTATTTTACAAAATGGTAAATAAACTATCCCCACAATATCTTAGCGATCTGATTCCTGAACAGATACAAGCACGGTATACCCTTAGAAACGCTACTAATATACCATTAGTACATTGTCGTACACAATTGTACTTGAATTCATATCTACCCCACACTATTCGTGAATGGAATAAATGTCAGAACAGGAAAAAATGCGCAATCAGTACCGTCCTTTAAGGCAATTATAAATAAAAATGTTACAAAATCACCAATCTTATACAATATAGGCTGCAGACAAGGACAAGTACTTCACGCCCGTCTTCGTTTGTTATGCAGTTCCTTGAATTATGACCTTCATCGTAGATCTATAGTTGATTCTCCAAATTGTACTTGTGGTTCGGTAGAAACAATCAATCATTTTCTACTATATTGCGAAAACTATCAACGTCAAAGACATCTTCACTTAACAGACATTCCGTGTCCACCGATAGCCAACAATCTTCTTTATGGTAACGAACGATTATCATTTGAACAGAATACCATCGTATTTTTGCAAGTGCACAAATATATAATGTCTACAAAACGCTTTTAGGCCAGACTAAAGTAATTAAATTCTAACTAAATATACTAACAGATAGGTGTATACATAATAATGGCTCGTTTTCAACTCGATTTCAAACCAGACAATAAAAAACAATCAAGTATAGTGGTCCAATTGTCACATATATATCAAAGACTTGTATACAACCAGACACTCTGTTGCTGCGACTTGTAAGGTAATTGGAATCTTCAACCAATGACAGGCTGTTGCCTCTGATAGATTGACTGCGGTCGCAGCGAGCGCGGGTGTTGGCCTATTGGTGATTTGATAATATTTGGTGTTGGTATTATAGAACCATATTTATCACGTGTATGCTCCATTTTCATTTTCAGTGATACTAAGATAAACAATATTAAACTATTTCCTGCCACTGTTCAATAACTATTGTGTAATATGGGCACCCTGCTGAGAACAAGGCCCTTACGACATACGCGACCAGCGTGGACCCATGTCAGCCCGCTCATCCGAGCGGTCTGCTCAGGGCGTACACTGTTCGTTTTCAGCTAATGTTGTAGCAATAATCACACCAGCAAGGCGAGTACATGCAAATCGTACTGTGTGAGGTACAACAAAAAAAATAATTCTCCAAGTATTGTCAATTAACGCAATTGTCGTAAGGTCTCTTATCTCAGCCGGCGGCCCATCAACTGTCAAGGAGAAGAATTCACATAAGCTTTTACGAAGCTTGTTTTCTAATCCTTTTATCACTTGTCTTGTATATATGTAACCTGCTATATATGAAATAAAATATTGTTTTAACTAACGACTGCAGGCGTTCGGTGATTCTCTATCGCCACCCGCTTCCTTCAGTTTTCTTTCTTCTAACGCGATATGGTCATCCAGCGACGAGAGTTTGGAGAGGTTAAGGACCAGTTCGTCCCGAACCGTTTGCAGAGTCTTATCGAGTCCCCGGAGTTCGAGAAGAGGTAACGATGGGTCATCGTCGAGTATTTCGTTTTCGCCGAACATGGTCTCCATCGTGTTAATAGCGTCGGTGGCCACTTGAGGGACCCCTCTGAGCTCAACAGTTTCTATATCGGCGGCCGTTTTCGCCATCGTTTCGTCGGTAGACTGTAGGGCCTCTACAGCGCGGGTCGGCATAATTGTTTTACCACGCGTCCAATCTGGAAATCCTAGTTCGCTCCTTATGATTTCACCACCGCCCCGGTTTCCGGCAATGGTGTTTAGGGATAGGGGTTTACCGGTCATCGTGTTGACGATATTTAATGATTTTAGTCACAATCTACCACGCATATCCAATTCGAACTTGGAGTAGTCGCGACCGACAGACGGGACCAGACCGATTTCTGCTAAACTGTTGTAGTAGTCGTTTACAGCTCCCTCGAGTAATTCCCGACTTTGACCAACGCTGTTGGTAGCGCCACCTAATTCCCACGATTGCGATTGGATTGGAACTGGAGTCTGTATCAAGGGCGTTTCGTCATTATAATCATCTATGTCATCATCATCCGCATCGACGTAATCGTCTCTGCCGATTTCATACATGTCATTATCGTAATCAGCCATATTTATAATTTCTTAAAATTAATTATGTATTAAAGACAAAACCATACGGGTTTAATATAGTTTCACTAAATTATGTCTTCGAGTCAATACGGTCGCAAACTCAATCCATACCGCAGACTGCGTGAGCCCCTCGGGGCAAAAGGCGTGAGACAGAGTGTCGTTATTACGAACAACCCATCGACGATCGACCAGAACCAGCAGCTCTTGGTCCGCTTCCCCAACCTCGGAGCTAACGACGTCATTGTGCCGGGGACTGTTCGACTCGCTTTCACTATTTCGCTGACGTCGACGGACGCGGACCGAACCGTCGTCCAGAACCTGGGTCGCGCCATAGTCAAAAAGACCATGATAAAGATTTCTGGTAATGAGGTGATGTCGATCGATGACAGCGAAGTCTACCATTGTTATCAGGACCTATGGATGACGGCGCAAGAGCGCGAAAACGCTGTCTATCAGGGTATTGACACCAGCAAAAATAAGAACGTAACCAAACTTAGAATCGGGTCTGCTAACAAGGCAGATAACAACGCGAGCGACAACGCGGTCGCGGGCGCTTACGGCAACCACTTCTACATTCCGCTCGACTTTGAGTTGCTGGAGAGTCACATGCCCTACTATCAGAGCGCTTTGGCTGACCGCCTCGAATACGAACTAACGTTCAACGACTACGGCCGAGTTCTCATAACCAGCGACATGTTATCGACGTATACGATCGATAATGTTTCGCTGGAGTACGACATGGTCACGATGCCCGAACTAGCGCGATTGATCAGAACCCAGTACGCCGGGCGCGTTGCCATACTTTACGACCGAGTTCTTCGCCATCGCAAGATGACGAAAGACAAAGGCGACACATTGTGGAATATTAATGTCAACGTACCCGCCCGCTCTATGAAAGGTATACTGATGTTGTTCGAGGATGCTCGGTTCGCGTTCGGTGCTAGAAAAACCGACAAATTCTATAACCCCAAAATCACGAAGGTAGAGGTGACGATCGAGGGAGTACCCAATCAACTCTAGAGCGGGGGGCTTCGCGCGCACCAGCAGTGGGACGAAGTAAGAAAGCAGTTTGCTGCCGGCTCTAAGCGCTCTCCGGAGGTTGCAGCAGTTGCCAAAGACCTGCATCTCTCGGCCGTCTCCCTCGCGGAGTTCCTGAATACCAAATACGCGTTATGGCTAGACATGCGAGCCAGCGACGACGACCAAATACACGGCAACGGACGCCAAGTTGAGAACGCTAGCGAGGGTGTGACGATCCAGATAACCAAAGAGGCGGACGGAGCCGGGCCATTGAACGTGTACTTATATATAATTACAGACGCACAACTCAACATCAAAGATGGTCGATACGTCTCAGCACTCTACTAAATCTAACGATTTATTAATTAATTTTAAGAAAATTAACAATCAATACCAATTCACGATTGAAGATGCCCACTCTGCCATAATATGTGGGCAGACAGGATGTGGAAAAACGGTTTTCATCCTAGACTTGCTCGAGGGCTCCTACCGCGATGACTTTCGTCATATTGTGATCCTGTGTCCCACTGTGCGGCACAACGATACTTATCAGCGGCGCCCGTGGATATGGACCGACCCTGAGGTATACGTTATTGACCCCGGTGATAGGCTTCACGATTGGTTGCGTGGTTTATACCAAAAATTCCAGGGTGAGCCCACCCTATACGTGATTGATGATTGCTCGGCCAAGGCGGCGATGACCAAAAAGAAGGACATGCTCTCCGATCTCGCATTTTCTGGCCGCCATGCTAGGCAAAGCGTATGGATATCCACTCAAAAGTACAACGCCGTCCTCAAGGATCTGCGGGAGCAAACGAAATGGGTCGCCCTCTTTCACTGCAAGGACCGAGAGTCATTCGATGACTGTCTTCGAGAGAATGACGTTATCCCAACCCGCGAGGAGCGCCTGGAAGTTCGACAGATGCTTTCGGAAACTAAGCACGCCAAGCTTTTGCTAAAGACTGATCAACCAACTGCTTACGAAATTATCAATTAATTTTATAATTAATTAGCAATTACTGAACAAATGCTGAACAATGCTGAACAATGCTTAACAATGCTTAGCAATTACTGAACAAATGCTGAACAATGCTGAACACATGCTTAACAAATGTTGAACAAATGCTGAACAATGATTAACAATGTTAACAATTTGGTGCTCCGCTGCGAGCTTTGTTGCGAGCATAATGGTGATCATAAGTATCGGGTGGTGCGCTTGGCAATATGTTAAAGTGATGAGACTTGTTAGAATAGTTAAATTAATTTTAAGAAAAATGAACTGCTACGAACTTCTCGATCAGCTAATGGAAGAAACCTCAACTCCGACTGCCAACATCCTGAAAGATAATGATCCGACAGAGCAATCGGAATCAACTCCAACTCCAACGGCGGTTGGTATTGGGTTGAGTGCAACGACTCCGAATGAAAATGAAAATGAAAATGCGGCGCGACGAGAGCGGCTAGCTGCGGTGGTTGCTAGGGGACAATCGGAGCATTTTCTCGGTAGGCGTCTCTCAGTTTTTCAGGTGGATAAGATGTCAGATGCGGAGATCGATAAAATGTATGCGCGATACGAATCCAAATTGGGAGCGGAGATGACAAAAACTCTCGGATCGGCGGCTATTCATTTGTACGCAACCGCCGTTAGTATACTTCTCCCTATACCAAACACCGCGGGATTGATTGACGATCTAGAGACTGACCCTTTTATAGGTCACACTCTTAGAACAGCCTGCTGCTCAATTTATCACAAGTTTTGAATGTACTTAGCTCCGCTGACAACCGCGTTGACCACGGGTAAACACTGTCAATTTGGACATATATGCCCACGAACTATAAGCCCTAATATTAATATCATAAATGATGACACAAGACACACCCGCGAGAGTGACGGAGTTGAACCCGATTGCTCCAGCACAATCGAACCCGAGGGTTATTCCGCCACTGGATGACATACCGCATATAACAAATCTCAAAAGACAGGCAGCTGGGCGGGCGGCGGCTGCCACCCGAAAAGTTAAACAAGATAAAATACTCGCCGAGCTTCGAGAGGCTAAACAGTCGTTGCAATCGGGGACGGAGACAGCAAAACATCTGAAGACACCCCCAATTCACGAATTGGAAGCACACTCAACACCCAATCGAGGTTGGGCGAATATCGGATTGAACCCAAATTCGTGAATTGGAGTTGGGTTGTTGGTGGTGGTCTGGCAGTTGTTGGTGCCCTGTGCGTGTGGAAATACCCCATATTATCGAAAAAACAACCAGCCAGTGTTCAGAAGAAAGTTACGAAACACCAATCGCGATTGGATGCGCCCCATTTAAACATTGATCGCGACCCCTTTTATATGCAATAATTATAATGGCTGAACAAGATGGTAAAATGTTAGATGAATGCGCATTTATCACGCCGTGGTGATATCGGGTTTCAGTATCGGGTATGCTCGACTATCAAAGATGGCCCTAGGAGGATCCGCTCCCAAATTGGACTTTACTGCGAGAGACGTAGGGCTCGCGACCTTAGATGTAGCGGCCGCAGTTTGTACCCGAGATTATCTAGTTAAAGCTGGAATTCTACCAGTTAATATATGGAAATAAATGGCTTCAATCGCAGTAATAGTAGGTGGTGCGCTTATAAACGCATTGGCGTTCAGCGGTAGCAACTTTATATTCTTTAAAATGAGAAGCTCGGACGTGGATGAGGAGCGTAAGCGTCACGATTTAGCTGTAGAACAACTCAATAGCGCAAAGGAAGCATGGTCGAAAAAACTAACCGCCCATCTGGACTGGGTCAATGAAGAGCTTCGCCGCGAAAATCACGCCGCGCAAACTTTTCAGAACGTTGAAGAAGCCAACCGCGAGTACGCGCTGGCATATCCGCACAAAAGTCTCGCGCCGCTGGATTGTGAGCCCCAACTTTCAGATTTCTATGTACCGTCAGAGCCCCAAAAAGACCGCGAGATCGCGTTCATCGTCGTGGGAATGGGTGTGGTGGGGCTCGTCGGCTACTATATTCAATCGAGATTTTAAATTAATTATTTTAAATAACTTTTTTTATATATATATATATATAGAACGATGTCAGTTGACGAACTTTATTTTGCTATGTTTGATGTAGGCTACACTGCCCTTAAACACCTCATGGTTGGTGCAAAGGGTATGATTCGTCTGACCCGAGATTCTCTCGAGACGTGGGGGAGGACGGACGAAAAAGCGGCCACCCTTTTCGCAAAGCGGATGTTAGATTCCTCCACCAATTCTGGGGGATTAGATTTTCCCAAATTCCTTCAGAACTTAACCCCCAATCGCAATTGTACTTCCAACAAAGGTTTATTATTATCGACGCAGTTACCGGACGATCTGGCGAGGGCATGTTGGAGATTGTCCGATATATTAGAATACATCGCATACTATGAACACGCGCAAACTTAATACCAAACTATCGGTTCGCCTAATGCGCAAGCTAGCGAACGCGTACTATAACCCCCGCGGGTACTGGAAGGGACTCGCTGCCATCAAGAACCTCGCGGCGGCGACCAAGGTTTCAGAAAACGCTGTCAAGGAATGGCTCAAGAAGCAGGCCATCTGGCAGATCTATTAACCCGTGCCTCACAATATTCCGCGCCCGAAATTCGACGTGCCGGTACCGAACCAAGTTCACCAAGCCGATCTCCTGTTTCTCCCTCACGATCGCGTCGGTCGTAAGACTTACAAGTACGCGCTGACAATCGTTGACGTAGCGAGTCGTTATAAGGGGGCTGAGCCGTTGGCCACTAAAGAGTCTAAGGAGGTGGCCGAGGCTCTCTCCCGAATATATAAGAGGAGTCCTCTAAAATGGCCGAATCTTCTCCAGGTCGATCCCGGCCGCGAGTTCATGGGCGCGGTCTCTCATCTATTGTCTAAGCACGACGTTTCTGTCAGACGCAGCCGCGTCAACATCCACCGGGACCAGGGGATCGTGGAGCGCTTCAATCGAACCCTGGCTGAGAGACTGTTCGGACACCAATACGCTAAAGAACTTGTAGACCCTCATTCGCGATCGACCGAGTGGGTGGCCAGACTGCCCGCCGTGGTCTCCGCGCTGAACGGAGAGGTGACCAAATTAATAGGTAAGAAGCCCGTAGATCAAGTTTAAAAGGGTGACGAGCGAGCCCTCTGCCGTCTCGCGTGGGCGACCTGTTGGTTTAGAGGAGCAACGGCTTCCATCGGATATTGATGTCCGGTACCTCTATCAACCGGGAGAGCTCGAAGGTGGCAGCCGCCGCGCGACTGATCCCGTGTGGTCTCTCAATGTATATCATCTAGATCGATCTATTACCAAGCCCGATGAGCCCGTGCTCTACTATTTGGATGATGGACCATCTCGAGGGTTTGTTCGCGAAGAACTTCTTGCGGTGCCTTCTGACACCCAGCTACCCCCGGATCGTCAGAGTCTTTAGATTGCTAATTTTCTTATTTTTTTCAAATTATTAAATAAATCATTAGAGAGGTTCTGTATGTATTCCGTCTGGTAACATACGTCTTTTATTTTTTCGTAGTATTGCCGAGAGTCCTAATTTTTGTTGACCGTACGTTTTCATAACACCGTCTTTCATTTTAAATCCCCTATTTTGTGCTACATCTATAATGTGTTTTCAATCTTCTGTAGTTTCACTTAGTACTTGTTTATATCTATCCCAATTTAAATTGTTAGTTCTCTTGGACATTCCTTTCGCAGAGTTTTTATTAATAGAATTAAATTTTTCTATAAAATAACACTTACTAGATAACGCTATCGCCCTATCTCCGCTAAATTCCATTTTGAAAAGTCCGGGCTCTCTTTCGCTCCATTTATCCCAAGCCAACCATTTCTTTTTTTCTTTTTCAAACCCGTCTAGTAAGTTAGGTCTAATCAATTCCTCTATCGTTTTTCCACTAACTCCTATATACATACTATCTGTATCCATCTGTATTAATTTCAAAGTCTTCTCTTTTTAACTATTTGTCGAGAAATTCGTAGTAAAATTCCAACATTCTCAATTTAGCTAGTTGATAAACCGCTATTCCACAATGGAATGGTCTCTTTACCGCACACTGGGTTTTCTTGAAGATATTTCGTAAGCATCTCCTATCTCTTCCAAATCGTCAAAGAATGCAGATCTTAATGCTTTGTCAACACAGGTTTCGTTTTGTGTATATGTCGTATTTAAATGTCTCTCCGTTGCTTCTATCATTTTTCCACAACACGAGTTTCCTAATAATTTCATTATGTCGGCTACTGGTTTCTTATTTGGTTCTACATCACCCGTTCGTCTTGCGGCTGTAACTTCTTTTGCGAACCATTCGAATGGTTTTCCGCTAATATAATCTATAGCACGATGAACTCCAGTTATTTCTAGGCCGTGTTTTAAATACCATTTCAACAGTGGCGCGTACAGCAATACTTTAGTGGCGGTCATAGATCCCACCAATATTTTTCCATCTCCTCTTGTTCGGCCAGTATCTTTTAAATATTTTAACATGTGTGTGGGAACTTCATCAACCTCTACTTCTCTGTTTATAAATATTGGGGACATTTCAGAAAACTTATCTTTTAAGTTGTGTGGAACTTCTATATCCACCTCCACAAACCCAAACCAGTCTCCAGATAAAACTCTTTTACAAAACTTTTTTAATAATAAATTTAGGGTTATGTGGGGTATCTATATGGTGTATAGTTTCTCTCCCACACGGCATCTCTTTATTTAACGTAGATAAATATAACGCGTTTGCGTCGTACCCCAAAACAGCCTTGCAAGGTTTGGAACCCACTCTAATATTTGAAACACCAGCTTCTGCATATCGTGTAAATACTATTGATGGACCGCCAACTAGAGCGTCCCTCATCATTTCGTATATTTCTTCTTTTGGTGCATATAGAGCATCCTCCGGTATAATCGTCTTTGAAGATTTTTGTTCTTTAATGGTTCCTCTCAATAAATATTGTATAACTACTCCAGGTAGTGTTACCGCATCTTTGAAAATATCCACACCTCTGTGTTTATAAAATTCACACATGTTTTCCACCGCTTCTAGGAACGGTGCTACATTTAAATCGTTATAATATTTCAACCAATCTCTGAAAGTTTTCATATTATTTTCTTCGAAAATTCTACGACATTTACTTAATTCTGTTTCATCTATTAACATTTTCCCAGATAGTTTGGAATACCAATTCTCTATATCCGGTAGTCCTGGGTAATCCAGTTTGTTTGGAGAATCGAACCACTCATAAGGAAAGAAAGATTTCTGTCCTTTGCAATCCAACTATCGTAACTTACACCAGGTCCTAGATAAGGTATTACATGAAGAAATCTAAACTCTGGAGTAAATAGAAATATTGATGCGTTTGCACGTTTTCCGACCATTACTTTCTTTGTTGTTGATGCCAGTTCGCCTACTAGGTATTTCTTTATTAAGTTTATATCGTACTTACTGCTGTTAAAACCTATAACCGGTACTTGCTCTATCCACTGTTCGATCTTGGCGATTTGGTTTTTACGTAAATGTTCTGTATTAAACCCATATCTTGACCACACTTCTTCTCTTATAGCCTTTCCCCTGACTTTCAAATCTTCTACGAATTTTTCTATAAGTTTTGCGGGATCTTTATCACAAATATGAGTTACTGTTCCTGAGAAATTATCTCCTATACTAACGCTTACCGGAACGTGCTCGGCTTCGTACTCTAGATTATTACCGAGAGTTTCAAATTCTGGGTTGAGATATGCCTCAAAATCGTATACTATCTGATATGGATAAAGAGTAGTTCGCAACCGATCTTTATGTCTTTACCCGTTCTTTGAAATTCGCATTCCCACATAACTACTAGGTTGAATTCTTTGCTTCTTCTAATAAATGTATCTCTTCTCATAGTGGATGCGCGTTCATTCTTTTCTATGCTTTGCATGAATCTCACACCCGTGCCAGTAACAGCCGTGATATTGATATACGGTATTGATTTCTGGACAGTATCCATCTACTGGAGCTCCTAAAATCCATCTTTCACCCCCGTGTCCACACTGTTCGTGGTGAATGTGAATTCCCTCGCGCTTTTACAGAGTACATCCAATCGATCGCCCCATAACTGTTAGAACTTTTTGGGTAGACGCTTTCTCGAACGACGAACGCGGGCGCTCTAATTACCATCACATACTACTTTTGTCTCACCTTTCATACATTTTGGTCCGTGTCTCTTTATATTACTCGCTTTCGTGAATTTCTGCTTGCAATTATCGCAGGCGTAAATTTTAGATAGGTTTTTAAGGTTTTTTTATTAGAAATGCGTGTTATTATTAAACAGTCCTATTGTCATTGGTTTATTACCTATTGCCTTATAGTGCGCTGGTACCTTTTTCAACCACCATACGTTATATTCGGTGGGTTGATATACTTCTATACCGATTTTAAAAAAGTCTTCAACCTTTTTCAGATCTGAAAAATGAATTGGTGAAACCACATTACTACCAAAATATTGCTTACTAAGTTCTTTCGCCTTTTCTGTACATCTGTCGGGTCTTTTATCTGTCATATGCATAGCTAGACACCTGAACAGACAAAGGTCGTCATTATACTTATCTAAAGAATACATACCTTTTTTATTCTTCAGCCATTCTGGAAGTTCTCCTCCTGCTGCTTCTTTGGATTGTAGTCCCAAATCTTTTCCCCTACTACCCTGTATTAGCTTTACGAAAACCTCTACCCATCTTACAAACTTCCACTTTGTATTCGGTCTGTCTATTTTATCGGACATTATTCGTGTTTGCTCCTTATCTGACAGCCATTTTTTAACGGTTATTCATTGATGATAGTTGTTCGCTACCACCGAGATTTTTGTGCATTATTATAGTTACAGGTTTTCCATTTTTAATTTCCTCCATATGTTCTAGCTTGTAAGAATATGAATATCTCAAATACAAATTGGTTGTTAGATACGGAGCGAGTTTCTCGGACATGCGTTCAGACTCGTTAATGTTAATGTTTTTACGAAAGGATAATGTAACTACCCGTCTTCCATTTTCTACCTTTTCCAATGTTTCATCGTGAGCCCCCAATATTTCTTCACCTTTTTCCACTATCGCCCGAACGAGAGATTTTTTCTTATTATTTTGTTTTGGGCCACCTGTGTGTCTAATTTGGGACAAATTATTGGTGTTTGAAGGTTTTATTACACTAGCCCTTAACTCCGCAATACTTTCTTTTTGAATTATGTTACCAACTTCTTCCGCTTTGGATATATCATTAAATACCCCTCTTTTATAGGCGTAGGTAAACCGCTTCATAAACACCTCATTCTTTGTGGCATTTATCAGCTTTGTCAACCCCCTAACTCTCAACCGTGTACTATAAGTAATCCCTAGAGATTCTGCTTCTCTTCTCAAACTTTCTATTTCTGCTCTAGTTTCTGGCGTTATCTTATTTTCTGTATTATACTTTTGTATATATACTTTTGTATAACCTATACAATTTATCTGTTCAATTGGACGTCAAAAATTTACATAATGTTTTTTTTCACGTCCAATTGAACAGATAAATTTCATAGGTTATATACATATATAATGGAGTGTGAGACTTGTTGTAAGACGTTTACGTGTAAAGACTATCTACGAAGGCATCTAGCGAGACGTAGAAAGTTTCCTTGTGTCCCCCCACAATTTCAATGCCCTAGATGCCCTTGTAAATTCGTTAGTGCCCAAACTCTTTGTAGACATAAGCAACTACACTGTCGGGTGGCTAAAGGTGAACGTGGTAGACTAGAGCTGGTAGAATTAGTTGCTGATCTGCTAAATAAATTAGCTATATCGGAGGAGAAAAATGAGGAATATAAACTATTGTACTTGCATGAATGATTTCGACTTTTCTCAAAAGTCAATTACCAATATAATTGGGACTCCCTCTTTTCAAAATTATTTTCTCCAAAAATTCATAAATTTTCCTCGTTAACCAATTTTTTTTGATTTTCGGGGGTGGTGGGGGTATTATAGAGTGTTATAAATGATTTCACGGTAGGTGGTATCATTTTGACTCCCTTACTACTACTCCGCGCCTAATCGCGATTCGTATCGGGCATACCATTTCTCAATCTCTGTGTCTGTCATATCAACCTGATCGGCTGTGAGACATCGCCCTAGATACTGCTCGGCCTGCTCTCCTACTGCCAGTGCAGCAAGCCGTTGATGCCGCTCCGAAGTCGCTTTAATACGAAGCATGGACGACGTTGATTTCACCACAAACGACCACATCGATGATGATGACGCGGGCGAAGAAGCGCCGCTCATATATACGCCATCCGGCGAGGAAATAGGTATTACCGCCCCACTTTCTCAAAAGCAGCAACTTATTGCGAGTGCTGTAGATGATGCCTACAAGACCTGGGCAGAGAAAACAAAATTTCCATCTGTCGTGACCGTGCCGTGCCGTGACCCCAACATGTTCAATTTGGTTGATAAGGGTAGGTCACGACTGAAGGCATACTCCAATATCCGGTTCATTGCGGATGATGGAAAATAGTAGGCTTCTTAAGTGACTATTGACTTCAAGTCATGGTGCAAAGGTCCCCTTTGGTATGGAAGTACATAAGGACCATAGAAACTTTTTTATCCAAAGACACACGCTATTCTCATTTTCAAGATGGCCGCCCGCGACCATATTGGAAAAAAATAGCCGATCACATGTAAGTTTAGCTAAATTCCATTACAAGTTAAGATTCAAATTATCTGTTGTATGCAAGTTTCTAAGAGTTATGGTGGAATTATTATCAAATATAGAAGTCGTATCTCAAATCCAAGATGGCCGCCGATGACCATATTGGAAAATGTGGCCGAAAATAAATAGTCGATTAGCAAAATTTCAATTCAAGATTGATTAATTGTTCTTCTGTTGTATGCACGTTTCTAATGGAAGAATGACTAAGATATGGAAGTTGTATCTCATATTAAAGATGGCCACCATCGGCTGTATTGGAAAACATGGCCGACGATGTATATGGAATTTATGCTGAAAATAATGTTAACTACATATTATAAGAAAACGAGCGGAATGTAAAATGAAAACTGAGAACAGATATGGAACACAATCACCGAATTTACAATACCTAGTGGATGACATTCCTTTATGCATAATTTTCTGGAAAATATAGTCCATGTGCATATTCCGTTTCCTTTATTCGTACAATGATTTGTATTTCAGATACATGATGCATTATTTTTTAAATGAGTGACATTAAAATAACTGAGCAGATGAACTGTGTGCATCAATCATTAAACATATGCTACTTTAAAATGAGCATTATAATTATATGTATTGCATGCATGAGATACCGACACAGTGTATGTTGGTTTTGTGAAGGTCGTGGTTTAATTATTGATTGCATACAAGTGACCAGGCTAACGGAATTAATACACTTTTGGTAAGGTATATTATGTGAATTACAGATGTAATAATGTGGAGCATATTCGAATACTAGTATGTAATTTATGGAGGTAGGTGTGGTAGTTGGATTGAGATAATGTGCAGAGATACATAAAACACTTATATGGATGGAGAACTATGGCCAGGACGTGCGAACAGTCTTGAAGTGCATATCGTATGCTTATGCTCCGCACTATATAGTGCAGCACATGGCACAATCACTCTTGTGTATGTGCATATATATTTCTTTTGCAACACGTGTTTTATTTTATGAGCAAGCAGATCAGTACAGATATGTAGTGCACTGTTTTTCAGGCTCTCTAAATAACCAGATTTATACAATATGGTATTTGAGCGACTGATACATGTATGCATATCGCAATATAATGTGATCTCGGAAGCTAAATGGTCACTCGCGTGAATTGTATTGTAGATAACATATATTATGGAAACGGGAATAATGCGTGTAAATGTATATATTGCACACACTACATGATATAATAAAACTAATACGAGACGAGACGAGATTCAGTGCGCAAATACATAATGGTTGGCATACATCACGATATAATGGTTAACAGTACGTTCTTTTATAATTAGTCTAGCTACAGCGAGATACTATTCAACCGCTACTATGTATAATTGTAACTATAACACTATCGCCTGCTAATATAAACATTGCTACATATCGTGGACTGAGTTTAAACGTTGATGCAATGACAATGCAAATTGACGATTATATCTATGTTGGGTTCATGTCGGTGATTAGTATTATTAAGTAAGTTTGGGTTTCTCTCAATTAATATTGCCTCTGCGAGACAGATACTGAATAGATAGAACATTACACGAATATGCTTGCATTATGACAAACTGTCATGCATAAGATAATATGCATTCTAAGTACTACACCAATACATTATGCGCTTATAAATGATTAGTATGTGATTATCTATATTACCATGGAATGCATACATAGCATCTTCGCATACATTATAAGATTATCTGTGATTGGTATATGCATATTTTATTATTATACGGTACGTCTGTTGATATGTGCTGCTGACAGTAACAATTTAAGCTGTATGCGTATGTACAGGTTGCAGCCCCTTTTCATTTCCTCAAATGTATTTTGCATGACAAGTGCCTGTATGTTTGGCTTGCAATTGTTTTCATCATGCCATCTAATTTTGTTTTCATAACTTTTACTAAGTTGTCAAGTCTGTGTGCTACTTTCGAATGGTACTTAAATACATGTACAAACTGCAAATATGTATTATTTTATGTTTTATGTGTTTCTACATACACCTGTCTAATCCGTCTCCGACTGACTGATGGCAGCCATATTGGATTTGAGATTAAGTTTTGTTTACATATGTTATTATATACCTCAGTTCATTTATGTCAAGTGAAAACTGTCTACAGATGGAATAGATGTTTATAAGAACATCTACGACAAACAGTTAGCGAACGCTGATTTAATTGAAAATTGGCTGATCATTACGCAAACACGTCTTATTTGGAATTAATAAATCACTGAACTACTTTCGGCAAGGGAGATAATCAATATCACGCGAACTATTTTCATACGAGCCAAGCGGATTGTTCTGTTTATGATTAGGATATATAGTTTTAAGCTATCTCCTGTGATATATAATGATACATTATTTTGTTATGTTATGGGTACTAATACATGTTGTTTCAATAGCGTATCTCTGTAACGGTATTGTTGTAGATAGAGTTGCAAATAATTTAATAATTATTACGTTCAAATGGTGGCGTAATACTGATAGCACTTCTGTATGACTGTGATTGTCATAAATGGCGCAACAGTCGTGAGGTTAAGGTCGCCGACTTCAATGATTTAATTACCGATTCCCGAAAGGGTCGGGGTTCAAACCTCGACGTGGTATAAAAAAAATTTCTCCATATATATTATTTTTGTGATATTTTAATATAATATTTTCACAATTTTACGATTTTAATAAAAAATACCTATAAATTGATAGAAACTTACCAACAATTAAAGTGTCTGTCTTTAAGTAATATATACACAGACAGTTTGTTACTGATGTTTTAAGTTTAAGTAATATATACACAGACAGTTTGCTACTGTTTTTTTAAGTTTGAGGTACTGTCTATACCATATAATGTTTTACTGTCCCAAAATCTTTTTTTTTTGGCTGTCACAATTAATTAATTTTCGGACAGCAAACATTATTTTATGAATTTGAAATAATTATTGTCCTCCATCTGCTCACAACACTGTTCGAACTGCGCCTGTGGCTACCACGACCAGAATTCACTGGCCGCAAACACAGTAGCCATCGGCGTCTATTTATTAAATTATTATTTTGTATTTTATTTGAATTCCGCGTGAACGCTGCATTTTGTGTCAACACCATTTACAGAAAATATTGGTGATTTTCTAAACGAATATCGGAGAAATGCGGCTATATATTTTGTCAATTTTCAACACCATTTACGGAAAAAAATTACTGATTTTTTAAAACAATATCGGCACAACTAAATACGGTGATAGAATTTTTGTCAACTTTTCAACACCATTTACGGAAAATATTACTGATTTTCTAAAAACAATATCGGCGAAGGTGTACTGAACTACTCTTTATTTTAAATAACCGGCCGTCTAATAGATCTGTGTATAATCGAGAGTATATCGTTAATTGTCATGTTGTCTCCGACAGTGAGGTGTTGCGGCACACATCAAAACGACACGTCAATTTCAAAACATTGCCTAAGGGTCACAGCTGTGTGGTGTCATGAGATCAACACCTCGTCACACACAACTACGCATTATCGATTTTTTCCCCACACAAAGCGACGTGTATTTACAACTAGATCTGTGTAATGTGTCGGGTGTAGCCAAAGACCATACATAAATTCGTAATTAGTCACAGATGTAGCCTTAAAATATAATCGATTTCCTTAAATTACGTCCGCATGTTGACAGATATTTCAGAGCAGACGACATCGTAATTTGCCGTTATTTATTTCCAAAATTAACCATATATTCTGTAAATGGCGTTGAAAGTTGACAATAAATTAAGACCAGATCAGTACGTTAAATCGCTATCGACGACAACTGACGACCCGATGAGAGAGTAATACCGTTTAAGCGCATCCAATGTTAAATATACATCGTTATTTTTTTATGACTTTCGTAGTTTTTACCGAGAAATTCAAACCGTTTCCAATTATTGGGGAACATGATTAGCACATCGTTTCACTAAGCGGGGGCTACTCAGGAAATGGGATCACAAGGTCTATTGTTTACACTGGATTAATGGCGGCCTCCATGAGGTCTCAGGTAAATCTTATTTTTCAATAATACGACTGTGGTTTCTTCCTTTTAGTGATAACCATGTTCCAGCCGTTAACACTTATTTAGCAACATTACTTAATATGTAGTTAGTCTGAACATTCTGCAGAGAAATCTGAATTGGACGGAATCGAGCGTTGTTTAAACTTAGTCCGGTTCATATGCACAGGTCAAAATATGAACTGAAAATGGCGCTTTGTGTGACAGAAATCCGTACGCGGACGAATAAAAAAAATATTTTGTTATAAATATCACATACAGCGAAACAGCGGTAGCATCTACTGTTTTAATAATATGCATACATATTGTAATTAATGTTTAATAGTGATATACTTATGAATAATATACGATACTATGGTTTATACTCCAGCACTATGTTTTTAGGCTGTGTGATTTGCCTCAATATAAACTGGATTAATTAATACTTATATTCATGCGCTTCATGACAACATCATTACATTTAAAATATACAAATATTATTCTTAAAGGGTACCGATATGATACATTTTAATAATATAAATATTGAAAATACACATTACAATCGCTTACAACATAAGTTATTGATTGAAAATAGTCACTGCATCGTGACCTATTTGACCGCATTACCTATTGCGCGGCAACCTCACCAAACCCGCTGTTTACATAGGTAACCGTGGGTTTGGTGAGGTAGGCTCGCTAATACAATGTTTGCGTAATGGGCGACCATCTTGGATTCGAGATACAACTTACTAATTATGTTATTCAGTGTTCTATGACACATATTTAGTTCTATATCAAATAGCAGGATGGCAAGCACCCATAAAAAGCAACGACTACTTTAAATCAAAGCATTATATCATCCTGAACACGAATCCGGTGTCGGTCAATCAAATCAGGTGGGAGAAGTTCATTTTCGGGGTCATTAAGTGCACATGGGTCAAATGAGTGCAAAGTTCACTCTATTTTGATAATACGACATGTACTTGCATAACATTACAGTATGTTTTATTGGTGATTATTTTTTATGGGGCATATACAAAGCAATTCGGTTTGCTCGGTCGTCTCTATCGTTGAGAGTATCAACATATTCAAGATGGCCGCCAAGCATCAATATTTAGCCTGAAATGTGTACTTATTTGATGAATGAAAACAAATAGGCACTTGGATCTTGATCGGACGGACTCAGAAAACGCTTTGGATACCATGCATTAATTTTAAACCTAGATGTAGGCTATCAAATACATATGAATCCAAGATGGACGCCAAATATTCATCAAGATCAGGCAGCATTATCTACACTGTTGTGGACCATATCTTGGTACTAAGCTACATATGAACATATTAGTTTGATTTTCATCTGAGATACGATATTATAAATATAGATCAATATGTATGCTCTTCTTAAAGAGCGTGTTTAATTCAAAATGGCCGCCATATTTTCCAAAAAATCGAAAGTTATTGAATATAATGTTTACTTTTACTTTACTTATGTATACTACTGCATTCTGTTAGGCGGTTAAATGAGTAAGTTGGACACACTTGATTTTGAAGTCATTTGTAATTGTGTTTATTCAAAATCCTCATTTATGCTATTTTAATATAGTGTGGTACTGGCAATTGCGCGTTTCTTTTCATTTACTTTTAAATTTATTTATAGGACAGATTCACACGTGTTCAGACTAGTATATCGCTATATATATATACTAGTATATTGTAGCTGTCCCATAATACACTTGGTGATGATTGAATTAGGTTACACTCGTTGTAGAGTCAGAATATACAAATATATGTACTGTTTGTTTTAAATATTGTATTTTATTGAGTCTTACGTAATCATATACGTTGTAAATTGCACTGTTATGCCATATATGTATAAACTACGTATTGCGATTGGTCCATATGCTATAGTTCGGCCATGTTCGCATTACAGTCAGATATCGAACTTTTATATGCTGGTGTGTGGCTACGTATCATGCCATTTCAATCACATTAGACTTAATTATGGCCAAGATAAAACAATTTATGTAAAATACAACACTAATCAAACAGTATGTATTACAGTTTCTATTTCCATGAATATCCATACATTGACAAGTGGATATACCCATATGCATACACTTAAATTACACTGAAATGTCTAATAATTGTCCCATATAACCATACGTCTGTAAGGCAGATCAGCATATTCTATTTCAGCAAAACTTTCCGCATGACTGCTTGTATAATCATCGCTGATAAATGGAAATATATTCTCAATTAACATATATTCTCATCAACAAATGTCCCGTCTTCTGCAATGAATGCTCATGATTTAGAGGCCTCATATCAGATATGTGTCAATGTTTAGCTTTACACGTTTCGCTTCCAGGTTAGCTCAAACCCGGTAAGTTGAAAATCCAGTCACGGGAATTGCGGTGTTGTACTGAAAAGTGGTTGTTTGGTTGATTTATGTACATTATTTATCCATTAATCGCAATTGCAACTACCCAAATACGTGTCTCTGTTTGATCTCTTACGATCTTAAGGATATGTCGTATGTTGGTGTGTATAGACACGGATGGTGGGAACTTTTTGATATCATTCTGGATTAGCATAGAATAATCAACCATATTCATTTTAATGCATTTAAAGTAATATACTATATTACACATATGGTTGTGATATTACAATACACAGTTATGACACTTACAAATACCATGTAAGGACATTATATGACGACAATATATATGATAACAGTGTATGGTATTCCCCAGAAACAATTCCCTTCACAATTGTGATACATATACATACATATGCATTCAATATACATGTAGATTGTATTATGACCGCATAATACATTTTTATAACTTTTATTCTTTCTATGTACCAAACAATTTCATGAATGACTTCAACATACGTTCCATCGTGAATTCACAACATATTTATCTCGATCGCATTATAGTTTAATATCCATACGTATGTGACTCACAACATCCTTCCTATGTACATAGTACATGCCTACCTGCATATGACTTCTTGATATTACAGGTCATCCAAACGCGATTGTATTGTTAATAAACACGGCATATGCCGTTTATGAACTGAGATGTAATGGTCTGGATGACACCTTGCATTGAATTCGTAGAATAGAGAGTAATGTCAATATGTCTCACAAATACTGGTTATTTATTCATGCATGTACTTACATGGCCTAACACATGGCTACCGGCATATGACTACTTAAATGACTACTTACTACTTTACTTTGGGCAATAACAACATCATATGTCGTATGTAAACAGAGATTCGATGACAATGATCACACCATTGACTCTACATATATACGATATGTATGTGTTATATAATTCCCCAATTTCAAGTAATTGATTATGTCTCTTGCTACACCGACACGCACACTCGCTGTGTCCATGTGCAGTGTTTCCAAGTTATTGGTATTCCATGTCCATATTCCAATATGTCCACCGACGGCCATCTTGGATTGAGATACAACTACTATATTTGATATTCATTCCTCCATGATTGTTAGAATCTAGCATACAACACTAGAAATGAGAATCATAAGTTTAATTGAAATTTAACTCAACTTATATATTGTCTACCATAATTTAAATATGGCCGCCGCAGCCATCTTGAATACGAGTTAGAGCATGTGTCTTTGGAAACAAAGCTTCATATGGTTCTAAGGAACATACATTTCAAAGGGGACCTTTGCATCATGATGTGAAGTCAAACCCCTATGTTATGCACTTAACAAGCCTACTAAAATCCTGATCGCTGAATTATATTGCCACCACGCACACCAAAATGGGTGCCGGCCAAATCATAAGGGACGAACTCGGATTCACAGATTGCACGAGTTCGGGTGGTAAAAACAAACTATGCCCTCCCGTGCTGCCGAGAACCTGCGTGCGGTCGACACCGAGCTAGGCGAGGCTAGCGGTATAAATAGAAAAAAATCGCGCTCATCGAGGTCCCGCGTGTAGTCACCGATGCTGTTCGCGAAATGGTGTCCACGTTCGGCGATAATGAGATACTCAGCACGGCGGATGAACCACCGCTAAACCGTTGCGAACTCCGGGGACTTGATAAGGCTATGCAAACAGCCCGGGTCGAGCTAACGAACAACCTCGCCAAACTCTCGGCGTTGGATGAACATATCGCGCTAGAAAGAAGAAAACTGGAAGAAGCCCATGATGACGAAGATAAGAGGCGGATCACTGAACGCCTGCGGGCGTTGCGGGATGAAACAGGAGTTCGCGTGGAGGCTGCCTCCTCTAACAGGGAAGAGCTCCGCAACCAAATAAAACAGGTCCGCGAAACAATCTCGCGGGTCCTGCATGAGGACACGACACTCGGTGAGCGTCTTCGCACGCTGTTCAGAGAGCAGGGCGTCACAATAGTAAGCATCCTCACAGCGCTCGGCATGACTATATCGACCCAAGTTCTAGCTCTCACGGGCGGCGGTGTCGCTATTGCGCCAGCACCAGCGCCAGCACCCGAACCAGCTGGTGGAGCTAAGGAGTGGGTCCATAAGCAGCTAAAAGCCCTCGCCAATTTCCTAGCCAAATTAGACGGAAAAGGGGCTGCTGCACTGCCTGGGATTATAGGCTGGATCGCCTCGTTCTTGCGATTAATCTTGTCAAAAACGGTCGAATGACTTGCCGAGAATGTTTGGGCCATAATCCGAGGGGGCGGGCGGAATGGCCGCCACGTTGACGTTCCCGTTTTGACCGAGCTGTTGCTGGGCGGTGGCCACAATGATCTCGTTGTTGTAGCCCTGTGTTTGCGGCGCAAGGGCGCGGCGCTTCATGTTACTTGGTGTCATATAGAGTCCTATACCAAAATCGTAGTTCGCGAGCCCTACAAGCTTTTGTCGCGTCGGAGCTTGATGGCCGAGCCAGTCTCACAATCTCGAAAGCCACCGGACTTGCGACCTTGACCGTTGAGCCCGCCAACCGGGTAACGATCTCACCGGCGTTGGCCCTGCGGCTAGGTTTTACAACAATACACTCCGACAACGGATGGTTTGACCCTGGCTAGCACGTCGGCGACGGGTCCGTGGGCTTCGCATTCACGGAAACGCTCAGGGTGCAGCAACTGGATCAATTGAACACATCATATAACACGTTAGACGGGAACCCTTGTACTCTCCTTAAGGTTGTGCATGACAGCGACTGTTTCTACGGAGAGATCCTGACCTTGGAATTCCCAACCCCCGAGATGAAACGTTTGGAATCGGGGTACATTCACCATTTGGAGATCCCTATTCTCATTGATAAAGAGCAAGAATTAAAGAACGATTTCTTGACTTCAATCGTTCTCGAAATAATAGAATAATGAGCATATACGGTCCTGGCAGCTCCTGCACGGAGAAGGAGGAGGAGCCCAACGTTCCGCAGGACGTTTCCCCTACGCCTACGTCTAGGCATACACTTAGACCTACGCTTTCGCATACACCTACGCCAGCGGTGAGCATAACGCCAGTGAATTTAACTCCTGGTTATGGTTGCGCCATTGATGCGCCCAAACATGGAGAATGGAATTACGAAATCGAAGCATGTGGTAACAATTTGGGCGGAGGAGTGTGGAGGTTTGCGAGACGGAGACCACGAATACTCCTTCGGATTCAACGCTAGCAATCGCCATACTGGGTGGCCCCTGCTTATTGAAGGCCGCATTTTGCGAATGGGGCTCTGTTCGGTCGATTACAGCGGGAAGGCGATAGGCGAGGTCCGAGTAAATCTGGTCGTGAATGGCGAGAGGCAAGAACACGGTGTGACCAAGCATGCGGGCTACTTATCTGTATTTACTATCTTCAACACGCCAATTGAAGTAGCAGTCTGAAGTGTTATCAACTTCATGACCAAAACCGCTAGTCATAATACCTCTAGCAGCTTCGTTGTGACTGCTGGTCGAGCTCGATTTATGAATGGACACTGACAAACTATATCCTGAGCTGCCGTCAGCCGCTCAGGCAGATCCGAACACTTTTCTAATGACGCGGATTGTCGAGATACAGCAGCTTGTCCTACGAGAAGATGACACACGGACCAGGTCATGCGAAAAAATATCGGAGAGCCGTGAATGTCGTCGTCGCGAAAACAACATCGACGCAACAGTGTCGAAAGCTGTCGACGACGACTCTATTTCAGACAGTGAGGTCAAACTGGTCGTCGATTAGTTGGCCAAGTACCAGGGGTCAAAAGATGCGATACGGTCGAAGGCCCGACCACAAGTTCTTGCGGATGAAGACGTAAAAAACTCGTCATGGAGGGGCGTGCCGACGAGAGGCGAATCCTTCTCGCCCGCCTGGGAACGTAATATACTTATTCGCGTGTCTGACTGCTCCGGGGATGGTCCAATCACCATACTGTCCAGGAATAGTTCCGTCGGCGCCACCTTACCAAGCCTAAGCACTTTCGGGGTAAGGGATCTTTCTTTAGGCTGTATGTACATGTCACCTGCGGTGGGTACTTAGTTGAAACCCCGACTAAAATGGCGGCCTTTCTTAGGCCGTCGAGTCCCGAGTGTATTGCGTTCAGCCCGCCTGCGGTGGCCCATAACCCGTATTGCGTTCAGCCCCGCCTGCGAGGGGTGCGACGGGTGGGTGGCACAGGGACCTCGATGTTTGTATTCGATGTTTGTATGTCGTTCAGCCCCGCCGGCGGCGGGTGCGGCGGGTCCCATGAGGTGGGTGGCCCAGAACCGCCATTGTCTATACTACTGCTTTTACATAAACACAAATATGCTGCTCTATTAGTGTTCCTTACCTATGCAGGAATGTAAACTATCTCGATGCAGCCTCTTTAGAATTATCAAATTATGTGATGAAATTTTCACTTTCAGACCATGCCGTGCCACGTCACTTGCAGAACTAGAGACTGAAAGTTGCATATTTTCTCAAGCATCATCCAGAGGCATGGTGCAAACCAATTCCCATCCATACGTTTTCTCTGAAATAAATTATTGTTTGAAATTCCTAGATACAACTGTTGTTTTGATTATTTTTTGTCACAACATACCTTCAACTGGTATTTGCCCATTTCTGACCAATGGGAATGCGTGAGATGAGTATGGTGATGGTGTCTTTTGAAGGACCTCCCAACAGGCGCCCCTAGGAAGGAAATGTTTCATGGATTCCGATTGGTGTAGGTGGTCATTCAGAGTAGCGCCAACGGTGAGGTCCCTTGTAAGACACAAGCACTGTAATAATTTGCAGGTCATATTTGATCAGAAACTACCGTACAGCCACTACATTATATTAACCGTCAATTTATTTCATTTAAACACCAACCTGCGACAGCTTCCGCTATTGTCAATGCCATTTTCTGCTTCTGCAGATCGTCTGTCCTGTGCGTAGCTTCGAATGCTCGTTTCCGACTTGTGACCGGAAACAGACATCACATGTCGTGCTTCGTATCCATTCAAAAGTGTAATAGACGTAGTACGTAAACAGTGGTTGGCGTAAACTTTTGACAAATTTGCTTCTGTAGATAATACCTTCATTTTGTCACCAAGTGAGTTTTTCTCCAATGCAATATTGTCAAACCAAATATCACTATTGGCCGTTTTCTTCGGTCGTTGGAAGAACAATTCACAGTCACTGTTTAGAACGGATAGATATTTTAGGAAAGATGCGAATGGGCAGGATAGGTCGCCATCATCTCGCATTCTGTATATTCGGCCACCTTGACTTTCTGTGTCCTTTTCATTACCTCGATGATTTTTAGTCGCCATGTCTCTCAATTCAATATAACCCTCTTCTTCGTGAACAGTAAAATGTCCCTTTGTCACCTCCCGTAAATTTTCACGGCCACGATTATAGAAAAACAACATGAAGTCAACAAAAACCTTGTTTTGTATATCTTTTGGCTTCCTCAAATCGAATGAATCATACAGCTTGATTAAATCCCATTTGTCTCTGGGGCCCTAAGCCCGCGAACTGGTTCTACCCAGATTACACAGATTCAAAATTCAAAATTCTCATTCGGCCCAAGTTTTTATTCCGCCTTTTGCGCACGGCGTGCACGTCCATAGAGACAGTGCGGCCGTTAAACGTAAGCAAGACGAGGCCGGAAAGTAACACGCTGAGGTACTCCGAAACTATCGTCGACTAGTTTGATTTCAGTGTCCGCGCTCCATGAAACGGAAATGACGATTCACGTGCTCAAACGCGTTTTCATTGGCTCGATTTATTATGTGATTCGATCCGAGGCAAAGCAAGTCACATGACCAGTCAATAGTAGGGAGAAGAATTTAAAGTACTATTGCCTGCGCGTGAAACTGTTTCATAGTCAACGGCCTAATATAAAAAAAATGAGGAACACAGTCAAAACTAACGAATTACAATTTATATAGGAGGTTGGGTAATAAAATGTGTTGTCAAACCGTGTTTTTGATGAGAACAAGTGCAAACCCGCAAATTGCATGTAACAGTAGACGACACAGTTTCATTTAGATCTATAAGGTCTAATCAATAGTTACACTTACATGTATATTGCTGAATTAAGTGGTAGAAACGGGGCTGGTCATTACTTTATACACAACACGAGGCTTAGTGGCACTTTAGAATCATTTCATTTTAGAACCATCTCCGATGGCAATGCTTCTAAAGTGCTGCAAAATCCTGTTTTATTCATAAAAGACAAACTATGAAATTACAGCATTCTACGGAGCCCCGCAGCGTACATGGATTTTTTTAATTAATTCGTTCCCACGAAATGACAGTTCGTTCCCTCAATTTAACAATTCGTTCCCTCGTATTAATAATGAGTTCCCACGATATAATAATTCGTTCCCTCGAATTAACAATTCGTTCCCACGGAATGAAAATTTGTTCATTCAATTTAGCAATTCGTTCCCTCGAATTAACAATTAGTTCCCACGATATAACAATTAGTTCCCACGAATTAACAAGTCGTTCCCGTGGGAACGAATTGTTATTTCGTGGGAACGAATTGGTAATTCCTGGGAACGAATTGTTAATTCGTGGGATCGAATTGTTATTTCGTGGGAACGAATTAATAAAACAAAATAAGTGTACGTCCTCTGCGGTGCTCCGTAGCATCCTATTACACATGTTAAATTATATTCCAACATTTTAGGGAGCGTACGATTGCGGACACTACACAGCTATGCCATACAGGTCTTCAGTAAAGCAGCGGAAGAGATATACAAGTCCGTGGACAAAAATGACTACCACAACAAGATAACAGGTAGACGGCGACACGCTTAAGGACCCTTTATATTCCTCCTCATCATCATCGGCCATTATTATGTATTTCAAGCCATCATCCAGTTTCACCTATCTGAACATGCAAAGTAGAACATATGAATGATACAATGTAGCTAATCATGCGTGGAAAAGCCAGCACAACGGACTCCTATCACTTACATTACACCAATATGTGCTGCAAGTCAGATATTGGTGTAATTTTGCCAACATTCTCAAATGTACATACTCTATATCTGACGTATACACTTTTCCCAGATACTGTACTGTGCTATGTGTAAATACAGATGTGCCATATATACTCTCCCCATATGAAGCTTCACTGTAATATATATGTATTTTATTTTTATTAATATTTAATGTTATTTGTTACACGTATATAAAACACAACATACAATATTACACTTAGCTGACATAGTCAAGAAATAATATATTTTATCCATGCATGTTTAATAGAAAACAACTGTGATCTGACAAACAGAAAAAAACGTATTTTTCAGAGCCTGGTCGTACTCCTTTACTTTTGCAGATACGCTTGTAACAATGAGTTTTAATTTTTATATGGGTCTATATAAGTCATTGGATTATTGGATTGGGGTAGGAGGTATATTTATATTGGAATGTGGGAAGGGTGAAAACTCGCTTACATGGTAACATATAGTGATTTTGGGAATCTTGATGTGGTAAGGTAAAGTCAGTATTGTTAAATATTGTCTGCTTACTGTGAAAAGTCATTCCATTTTATGTGAAACTTTTCGAGTTGATCTCTCAGAGTGGCAATAGTTTCTTCAATAGTTATTGTTTGTTTAAGAATATGCGTTAAAATGATCCAATGTTGGTTGTGATTCACTACATATGCATCTGAAAATAAAATAACTTGCTAAAAGGATTATAAACAAATAATTATTGTTTGCTTTTTACACGCAACTTTGGCGTAACAAAAGGATATATATGCATAGGTTAAATTGATATTGTAATCTAACCTACTTGTTTGTAGTAACTAGTTTATGTCAGTTAACAATGGTTTTATGACGTTGCATTCTCAAAACATGCGCTTATTAGAGTCTATAGTCATATGGCAAAATTCGCACAGGTTTGATTGTTTTAATTTGCATTTAAACAAAAACGAATTATTTGGTATTATTCTCATCAGATATTTGTATTGAAATGCTCTAAGTTTTGTACTGATTGTACTCTTGTATGGTAATGAAACTATATATTTAAATTCAATGTTTTGTCAAATTCTATCTCCCATTTTCGTGCATGTTTAGTTGTGGTAGTCTGATTGATTCAACTTGTTTGTTGTATAACATTCTATTTGTATTTTTAGACGATAATGCTTTATTTATCAAGTATGTTGGCACCTCGTTTTCTAACAATTCTGTCCTCATCTTTAGTTTCCATTCAGTTTAAATATTGCCTATTAATGCGTAATATTTAAGAAGTCGCCTACATTTATTTCACATGTATCCTTAAAATCACTGAAACTGTAGAAATGATTTACTCTAAAATCATATATGTTTCATGTACATACTACCTTTGTTACACCTGTCTTTATATAATATCGTACATGTTCTTTCATGTTTAACTTTAGAGTTGTGCCATACTAGTTCATGTGCTACATTAGTACTTGAATGCTTGAAGTTTATTTTGCACCACGAGATCAGGACATCATTTACAAAAGTATACTTGTTTGCTAATTGCTTTGCGTGTCTCTCATTAAAATTACTTTGTAATATGATATCACCGCCATATTTCTTACGCACGTTATTGTATGCTAGTTTCACTTGATTCTGTATACATTGCAAACGTTTTTACCACGAGCATTTCTGTGAGTTAATAAACGCATGAATATTTATCGTTTTCAGTCCACAGTGTTCATAGTTTTGAACTGCGATCTTACGTGATAAGTTATCTGGCTTACTGTCCCAAAGAAAATCATACATTAAAGCATTTATCAGTTTTATTGTTTCATCTACTGGGTTTTCAAGCATGAACCAACCAACCAAGCTCCATCGCAAACTCATAAACATTACCTCTGGTACAAGGGCTGCATGGCGGACATGAATTATATATTGAACTCGACATTATGTTTGTAAACATGGATATGTCCCCGTGGCATACTGGACTATAATAGGAGAAACGCTTACAAACATTTCGAATTTACAAGTGTTTCAGCGACATTTCGAAGGTGACAAAGATCAAGGATGTGATAATGGTGGCGCGAGTTTGTGATAAATGTTCAGGTGATTCAAGTGTCCCATGTATCGAAGCAATCCTTCACGTAATCTTGAAGATATTACATGTTGGAGAAAACTCTTACAAACATTTTGACCTACCACAATGGCTAAATGTTTCAGCGACATTTCGAAGGTGACAAAGGACAAGGTCGTGTTATTGGTGGCGAGTTTGTGAAAAATGTTCAGGTGATTCAAGTATTGAAGCAAACCTTCGCGCAATATTGAAAATATTACATATTGGAGAAACTCGTACAAACTTTTTAGTGCAACAAAAAAATGGCTAAGTGTTTCAGCGACATTTCTATTGTGACCATGGTCAAAGTCAAGTTAATGGTGGTGCGAGTGTGTGACAGATGTTCAGGTGATTCAAGTGTCCTAATATTGAAGCAATCCTGCTGGTAAATTACTAATACTGAAGATATTACATGTTGGAGAAACTCTTATAAACTTGTGACCCGTCAAATGTAAAACTTTCATCGTCGGCAAATAATGTTTTGTTTTCTGTACCACCTAAACAAAACAGGCAATATTTTCATTATTGTTGATTTCTCTTGATTTCTCTTGACAATATTTCAATACATAAACTAAATGTAATAGTATTTCCCTAGCCCGGTAAGAGAATACCATTGGAGGGGGTGGGTCATGAAGACAACGACAATATGTTGGTATCGCTTTATACGAATTAGGCCCGACGCCTGCAACAATACAACATAAACATTGCAATCATGCAAGGTTACAAACAATACAAGACAATACAATTAAAGCAACTAATTGCACTTACTTTCCCATTATCAAATATCTAAAGACAACTTAGTGAAGAACGGTTCACTAAGTGCAATCACAATATGTTATGTTACCTTGACCTACTTATGCAAGCACAAATAATATTTAACATAAAGCACACAAAGCTGACATTAAGCACATAAAGCAAACAGGGTAAAAGCAGACAAGTGAGTATGTACTCACTTGTAGAACTGGAGTAAATGCTCGAGCTCGAAAACAGGAAAAATGGCAATTCCTTAATCACTCATTGCTCAGTTTATTATGCAAACCAACCGATGGAAAACTATACCGGTGCAAATTACGCAAACACGTCTTATTTGGAATTAATAAATCACTGAACTACTTTCGGCAAGGGAGATAATCAATATCATGCGAACTATTTTCATACGAGCCAAGCGGATTGTTCTGTTTATGATTAGTATATATAGTTTTAAGCTATCTCCTGTGATATATAATGATACATTACTTTGTTATGTTATGGGTACTAATACATGTTATTTTTTAATATTTTCACAATTTTATGATTTTAATAAAAATACCTATAAATTGATAGAAACTTACCAACAATTAAAGTGTCTGTCTTTAAGTGATATATACACAGACAGTTTGTTACTGATTTTTTAAGTTTAAGTAATATATACACAGACAGTTTGTTACTGTTTTTTTTAAGTTTGAGGTACTGTCTATACTGTCTATACCATATAATGTTTTACTGTCCCAAAATCTATTTTTTTTTGGCTGTCACAATTAATTAATTTTCGGACAGCAAACATTTTTTTATGAATTTGAAATAATTATTGTCCTCCATCTGCTCACAACACTGTTCGAACTGCGCCTGTGGCTACCACGACCAGAATTCACTGGCCGCAAACACAGTAGCCATCGGCGTCTATTTATTAAATTATTATTTTGTATTTTATTTGAATTCCGCGTGAACGCTGCATTTTGTGTCAACACCATTTACAGAAAATATTGGTGATTTTCTAAACGAATATCGGAGAAATGCGGCTATATATTTTGTCAATTTTCAACACCATTTACGGAAAAAAATTACTGATTTTTTAAAACAATATCGGCACAACTAAATACGGTGATAGAATTTTTGTCAACTTTTCAACACCATTTCCGGAAAATATTACTGATTTTCTAAAAACAATATCGGCGAAGGTGTACTGAACTACTCTTTATTTTAAATAACCAGCCGTCTAATAGATCTGTGCATAATCGAGAGTATATCGTTAATTGTCATGTTGTCTCCGACAGTGAGGTGTTGCGGCACACATCAAAACGACACGTCAATTTCAAAACGTTGCCTAAGGGTCACAGCTGTGTGGTGTCATCAGATCAACACCTCGTCACACACAACTACGCATTATCGAGTTTTTTCCTCACACAAAGCGACGTGTATTTACAACTAGTTCTGTGTAATGTGTCGGGTGTAGCCAAAGACCATACATAAATTCGTAATTAGTCACAGATGTAGCCTTAAAATATAATCGATTTCCTTAAATTACGTCCGCATGTTGACAGATATTTCAGAGCAGACGTCATCGTAATTTGCCGTTATTTATTTCCAAAATTAGCCATATATTCTGTAAATGGCGTTAAAAGTTGACTATAAATTAAGACCAGATCAGTACGTTAAATCGCTATCGACGACAACTGACGATCCGATGAGAGAGTAATACCGTTTAAGCTTATCCAATGTTAAATATACATCGTTATTTTTTTATGACTTTCGTAGTTTTTACCGAGAAATTCAAACCGTTTCCAATTATTGGGGAACATAATATCATGATTAGCACACCGTTTCACTAAGCGGGGGCTACTCAGGAAATGGGATCACACGGTCTATTGTTTACACTGGATTAATGGTGGCCTCCATGAGGTCTCAGGTAAATCTTATTTTTCAATAATACGACTGTGGTTTCTTCCTTTTGGTGATAACCATGTTCCAGCCGTTAACACTTATTTAGCAACATTACTTAATATGTAGTTAGTCTGAACATTCTGCAGAGAAATCTGAATTGGACGGAATCGAGCGTTGTTTAAACTTAGTCCGGTTCATATGCACAGGTCAAAATATGAACTGAAAATGACACTTTGTGTGACAGAAATCCGTACGCGGACGAATAAAAAAAATATTTTGTTATAAATATCACATACAGCGAAACAGCGGTAGCATCTACTGTTTTAACAATATGCATACATATTGTAATTAATGTTTAATAGTGATATACTTATGAATAATATACGATACTATGGTTTATACTCCAGCACTATGTTCTTAGGCTGTGTGATTTGCCTCAATATAAACTGGATTAATTGATACTTATATTCATGCGCTTCATGACAACATCATTACATTTAAAATATACAAATATTACTTAAAGGGGTACCGATATGATACATTTTAATAATATAAATATTGAAAATACACATTACAATCGCTTACAACATAAGTTATTGATTGAAAATAGTCACTGCATCGTGACCTATTTGACCGCATTACCTATTGCGCGGCAACCTCATCAAACCCCCTGTTTACATAGGTAACCGGGGGTATGGTGAGGTTGGCTCGCTAATACAATGTTTGCGTAATGCAGATAAAATAACTAGCTATTATTCTAATAGCCATATATTTATCTCCCCTGAATGGGATTACAGACACCATTTCCATCAATTGGTTCCAACAGCAATTTGGCTGTAATAAATGTGATAAAGGAGTGGTTTGGGTTTAACCAAAGGGGTATTACTGGTCACACGGACTCCGAAGAACATATCGAGGTCAATAAACTATAATCCTAAACTCGTCTGTACTACAAACGTAATCCTAACCGCATAGATCCGGAGTGAATAAATATACATCATATTCCAATGTTCGCAAACCGTGTGAGCCCAGATCAGACTGTGCTAATGCACAAACTGATCCAGCTTACACGGATTGAGAACACCGGACCAAAGCAGACATATATATTCCGTTGGAAGTAGCGTAGACCCTGATCAGACTGTGTATTCGCACAGGCTGGTCTTAATTCACAAACAGTGTAGACAGACCCTGATCCAACTGCGCGGATGCAAGGGTAGACCAGGATCAAACTGATTGCGAACAAAAAGGCTAGATTATGACCAACCTGCTGTGGGCAAACGCCCTGGCCAGACTTATCTCTCCATGGTTCCTCTCAACTCTTCATCTGAGTAGAAAATAATAGTAATGAGTGACGCAATCTACTTTGCATATTGGTCACATGAATCACAGTTAACCGTTAAAAATACGACAATATAGAGTGCATTATTTAGTCATTGGCATGTTATTTGCCAATCCACAGCCAGAACGAACCCGTAACCTGAATCCGACAGTGTCTAGCGCCACATACATTTATACAGAGGGACACTGTGCGGAAACATTTTACGGGATTCGCTCTACCTCCAGTCCAGCTCACAACAGAGATATCAGGGGGAATTGGGCATTATCGTGGCAACAAATATCAGGATAAATAACAGTGTTTACACCTGGTAAAACTAGGTCATGCAACAGATAGGTGTAAAGTAAATCCAGCTCTAACTACTGCACATTTATGAACATACAAAGTTGCCACGATAAGTCTAAATTAAGGAAACAAATTATTAAACCTTTAGGTTGAAATGAACCAAGCTTTTCCACAATAATAAATAAATATTGTACATGACTCTTTTCCTGTGTAAACAGTGTTGCAGTCTATGCGGACTCCAACAACGCATAACGTACACACACAACTAAAAAAAATGTTAAAACAAGACACCATATCACAGTATATTTACCGCTCCCTGCTCTTTCTCCCGCTTACTCAATAAGATATATATATGATGTATTTCAACTACTATCGCGGACCGAATGATCGAAACATAATACAAATCCCGCGAATGAAAAATTTGACAGCTCATGCAAAGTGTTAGTGAGCTATTTTTATATAGGCCAATCAAACTGCCGTTTAGAATAAATATCTACCAATCAGAAATTAGGTTATATAATGATATTGGCTATACCTACGGCTGTTGAGAAATTTCGCCCCCAAAAGAGTTCGGACCAATATTGGCTAATATAACGGGATATAGGAGACGGTCAACACAATGTCGTTCTGTCATGTCATGTCAAGTTAGAAGCGTGCCGTTATCTGCAATACGTTTCGCATTAATCTGCAAACACTGAAATATATGTTAAAATAGCAAGAGCCTGATTACAATGTGGTTAAACTTTAAAGAGCACATAAATCTCATCCGGCCACATAAATATATATGCAGATAAGGGATACATTTGTATTACACCCTTTTCCAGTTAAAAATAATCTGATGAATGACCGTTATTTGAAATGCAACCTTTTACATCCTGATAGAATAGTGATATCCATTGTATTAGTGATTCACCAATATTTAGATTGTTCATATAAATTTATGGTCTAGATTATAAAATGCTTTTTCAAAATCGGAAATGTTTTCATTTATTACATGTATTTTCATAAGTGTACGCACGTTTTCTCCAATATATCGACCATTTATAAAGCCGGTTTGATTATTGTTAATTACTGAGTTTAGTATCTTCTTAATTATATTACTTATAACTTCTATTAAAAGTTTGTAGTTAACATGTAGGAGTAATATTTGTCTCCAATTTTGTATTGCAAGTGTATTTTTATTATTTTTTTTGGCAATAAAGTAATTATTCCTTGTTTTTGCAATTCAGTTAAAGATCCATTTTCATAGGAATAATTAATCGAGTTTTAAGTAATATTCTTTTATTTCATTCCAATATAGTTCATACAATTCAGCGGTTGGACCATCTGATCCAGGGCTTTTCATATTTTTTTATTTCTTGTATTGCTGCTTCGCATTCAAATGTGTTTAAGAGACCTTCAAACGACTGATTTTCATCTTCATTTAATTTTGGTTCAGCGTGATTAAAGAAACTACTATTATCATGTTCTATATTTTTATTTTCGCTATAATTATGCATGCAATGTTGTTTTAAATGATTGAGTATTGTAGTTGTATCACTCTGTAATGTGTCATTGTTTGTTATTTGTTTTATTGTTTTCTCTTCAGATCTCTTTTTTTCTAAATATGAAAATATTTTTTTTTCACAGCCTTCTACCCATTCAGCTTTTGATCTTCAGGGGATTCCTTTTGTTTTGTCTTCAGTGATTTCGTTCAACTTATTGTTTTCAATATTTAGTCTGTCTAATGTGTAATGATTGGTTGGTTTGTCCGCTAAATTGTTGTTTTCTAACCGTTTAATTTCTAGCTCTATTTCCTTTTCTTTTTCCTTTGCACATTATTTTTGTTTGCTTGAGTATTGTATTGCTGCAATTATTATAGTTCCCTTTATTAATTCCCACATTGTAATTGGACTACTACCTATATTGTTACTTACTGTTTCCTGAATAGATGCTTTTATTTTTTCTTTAAATTCTGTGTGTAATAGTATACTGTTATTTAGTTTAAAGTATCCATGGCCCTTTTGTTGTGTTAGATATATTTAGATCTAACATGTCTAAGGTGATAGCGGAATGATCAGACATAAATCCAAGGATTATATCGCAGTGTGTTACAGACTTTAATATATTCGCTATTTCGTATTTGGATGCATGAGCGTGTATATGTCGTGAAGTTCGTTTTCATTATATAATATACTTACTTTTTATTATACATATATTCCATCACAAAAGTTGGTGGTGGTATTGTAGTCCCAATTATATTGGTAATTGACTTTTGAAAAAAGTCGAAATCATTCATGCATGTACAATAGTTTATATTCCAACACCTCATTTTTCTCCTCCGATATAGCTAATTTATTTCGCAGATCAGCAACTAATTCTACCAGCTCTAGTCTACCACGTTCACCTTTAGCCACCTGACATCGTAGTTGCTTATGTCTACAAAGAGTTTGGGCACTAACGAATTTACAAGGGCATCTGGGGCATTGAAATTGTGGGGGGACACAAGGAAACTTTCTACGTCTCGCTAGATGCCTTCGTAGATAGTCTTTACACGTAAACGTCTTACAACAAGTCACACACTCCATTATATATGTATATAACCTATGAAATTTATCTGTTCAATTCGACGTGAAAAAAATCATTATGTAAATTGTTGACGTCCAATTGAACAGATAAATTTTATAGGTTATACAAAAGTATATTATACAAAAGTATATACAGAAAATATGATAACGCCAGAAACTAGAGCAGAAATAGAAAGTTTGAGAAGAGAAGCCGAATCTCTAGGGATTACTTATAGTAAACGGTTGAGAGTTAGGGGGTTGACAAAGCTGATAAACGCCACAAAGAATAAGGTGTTTATGAAGCGGTTTACCCGCGCTTATAAAAGAGGGGCATTTAATGATATATCCAAAGCGGAGGAAGTTGGTAACAGAATCAAAAAAGAAAGTATTGCGGAGTTAAGGGCTAGTGTAATAAAACCTTCAATCACCAATAATTTGTCTCAAATTAGACACACAGGTGACCAAATACCAAATAATAAGAAAAGATCTATAGTTCGCGCGATAGTGGAAAAAGGTGAAGAAATATTGGGGGCTCACGATGAAACATTGGAAAAGGTAGAAAATGGAAGACGGGTAGTTACATTATCCTTTCGTAAAAACATTGACATTAACGGGTTTGAACGCATGTCCGATAAACTCGCTCCTTATATAGCAACCAATTTTTATTTGAGATATTCATATTCTTACAAGCTAGAACATATGGAGGAAACTAAAAATGGAAAACCTGTAACTGTAATAATGCACAAAAATCTCGGTAGCGAACTACTATCATCAATGAAAACCGTTAAAAAATGGCTGTCAGATAAGGAGCAAACACGAATAATGTCCGATAAAATAGACAGACCGAATACAAAGTGGAAGTTTGTAAGATGGGTAGAGGTTTTCGTAAAGCTAATACAGGGTAGTAGGGTAATAGATTTGGGACTACAATCCAAAGAAGCAGCAGGAGGAGAACTTCGAGAATGGCTGAAGAATAAAAAAGGTATGTATTCTTTAGATAAGTATAATGACGACCTTTGTCTGTTCAGGTGTCTAGCTATGCATATGACAGATAAAAGACCCGACAGATGTACAGAAAAGGCGAAAGAACTTAGTAAGCAATATTTTGGTAGTAATGTGGTTTCACCAATTCCTTTTCCAGATCTGAAAAAGGTTGAAGAGTTGTTAAAATCGGCATAGAAGTATATCAGCCCACCGAATGTAACGTATGGTGGTTGAAAAAGGTACCAGCACACTATAAGGCAATAGGTAATAAACCAATGACAATAGGACTGTTTAATAATCACGCATTTCTGATAAAAAAACCTTAAAAACCTATCTAAAATTTACGCCTGCGATAATTGCAAGCAGAAATTCACGAAAGCGAGTAATATGAAGAGATACGGACCAACATGTATGAAAGGTGAGACAAAAGTAATATGTGATGGTAATTATTTAGAGCGCCCGCGTTCGTCGTTCGAGAAAGCGTTCTACCCAAAAAGTTCTAACAGCTATGGGGCGATCGATTGGATGTACTCTGTGGAAAAGCGCGAGGGAATTCACATTCACCACGAACAGTGTGGACACGGGGGTGAAAGATGGGTTTTAGGAGCTCCAGTAGATGGATACTGTACGGAAACCAATACCGTATATCAATATCACGGCTGTTACTGGCACGGGTGTGAGATTCATGCAAAGCATAGCAAAGAAGAACGCGCATCCACTATGAGAAGAGATACATTTATTAGAAGAAGCAAAGAATTCAACCTAGTAGTTATGTGGGAATGCGAATTTCAAAGAACGGGTAAAGACATAAAGATCGGTTGCGACACTACTCTTTATCCATATCAGATAGTATACGATTTTGAGGCATATCTCAACCCAGAATTTGAAACTCTCGGTAATAATTTAGAGTACGAAGCCGAGCACGTTCCGGTAAGCGTTAGTATAGGAGATAATTTCTCAGGAACAGTAACTCATATTTGTGATAAATATCCCGCAAAACTTATAGAAAAATTCGTAGAAGATTTGAAAGTCAGGGGAAAAGCTATAAGAGAAGAAGTGTGGTCAAGATATGGGTTTAATACAGAACATTTACGTAAAAACCAAATCGCCAAGATCGAACAGTGGATAGAGCAAGTACCGGTTTTAGGTTTTAACAGCAGTAAGTACGATATAAACTTGATAAAGAAATACCTAGTAGGCGAACTGGCCTGAACAACAAAGAAAGTAATGGTCGGAAAACGTGCAAACGCAAAAATATTTCTATTTACTCCAGAGTTTAGATTTCTTGATGTAATACTTTATCTAGGACCTGGTGTAAGTTATGATAGTTGGATAAAAGCCTACGAATGCAAAAGACAGAAATCTTTCTTTCCTTATGAGTGGTTCGATTCTCCAGACAAACTGGATTACCCAGGACTACCGGATATAGAGAATTGGTATTCCAAACTATCTTGGAAAATGTTAATAGATGAAACAGAATTAAGTAAATGTCGTAGAATTTTCGAAGAAAATAATATGAAAACTTTCAGAGATTGGTTTAAATATTATAACGATTTAGATGTAGCACCGTTCATAGAAGCGGTGGAAAAAATGTGTGAATTTTATAAAGACAGAGGTGTGGATATTTTCAAAGATGCGGTAACACTACCTGGAGTAGCTATACAATATTTATTGAGAGGAACCATTAAAGAACAAAAATCTTCAAAGAAAATTATACCGGAGGATGCTCTATATGCACCAAAAGAAGAAACATACGAAATGATGAAGGACGCTCTAGTTGGCGGTCCATCAATAGTACTTACACGATATACAGAAGCTGGTGTTTCAAATATTAGAGTGGGTTCAAAACCTTGCAAGGCTGTTTTGAGGTACGATGCAGATACGTTATATTTATCTACGTTAAATAAAGAGATGCCGTGTGGGAGAGAAACTATACACCATATAGATACCCCACATAACCCTAAATTTATTAAAAAGTTTTGTAAAAGAGTTTTATCTGGAGACTGGTTTGGGTTTGCGGAGGTGGACATAGAAGTTCCACACAACTTAAAAGATAAGTTTTCTGAAATGTCCTCAATATTTATAAACAGAGAAGTAGAGGTTGATGAAGTTCCCACACACATGTTAAACTATTTAAAAGATACTGGCCGAACAAGAGGAGATGGAAAAAAATTGGTGGGATCTATGACCGCCATAAAGTATTGCTGTACGCGCCACTGTGAAATGGTATTTAAAACACGGCCTAGAAATAACTGGAGTTCATCGTGTTATAGATTATATTAGCGGAAAACCATTCGAATGGTTCGCAAAAGAAGTTACAGCCGCAAGACGAACAGGTGATGTAGAACCAAATAAGAAACCAATGGCCGACATAATGAAATTATTAGGAAACTCGTGTTGTGGAAAAATGATAGAGGCAACGGAGAGACATTTAAATACGACATATACACAAAACGAAACCTGTGTTGACAAAGCATTAAGATCTGCATTCTTTGACGATTTGGAAGAGATAGGAGATGCGTACGAAATATCTTCAAGAAAACCCAGGTGTGCGGTAAAGAGACCATTCCATTGTGGAATAGCGGTTTATCAACTAGCTAAATTGAGAATGTTGGAATTTTACTACGAATTTCTCGACAAGTACGTAAAAAGAGAAGACTTTGAATTAATACAGATGGATACAGATAGTATGTATATAGGAGTTATTGGAAAAACGATAGAGGAATTGATTAGACCTAACTTACTAGACGGGTCTGAAAAAGAAAAAAAGAAATGGTTGGCTTGGGATAAATGGAGCGAAAGAGAGCCCGGACTTTTCAAAATGGAATTTAGCGGAGATAGGGCGATAGCGTTATCTAATAAGTGTTATTTTGTAGAAAAAAATAGTTCTATTAATAAAAACTCTGCGAAAGGAATGTCCAAGAGAACTAACAATTTAAATTGGGATAGATATAAACGAGTACTAAGTGAAACTACAGAAGATGGAAAACACATTATAGATGTAGCACAAAATAGAGGATTTAAAATGAAAGACGGCGTTATGAAAACGTACTGTCAACAAAAGTTACGACTCTCGGCATACTACGATAAAAGACGCGTGTTACCAGACGGAATACATACAGAACCTCTCTAATGATTTATTTAATTAATAATTTTGAAAGAATTAACAAAATTAGCAATCTAAAGACTCTGACGATCCGGGGGTAGCTGGGTGTCAGAAGGCACCATAAGAAAAGTTCTTCGCGAACAAACCCTCGAGATGGCCCATCATCCAAATAGTAAAGCACGGGCTCATCAGGTTTGGTAATAGATCGATCTAGATGATATACATTGAGAGACCACACGGGATCAGTCGCGCAGCGGCTGCCACCTTCGAGCTCTCCCGGTTGATAGAGGTACCGGACGTCAATATCCGATGGAAGCCGTTGCTCCTCTAAACCAACGGGTCGCCCGCGCGAGACGGCAGAGGGCTTGCTCGTCACCCTTTTAAACTTGATAGCATCTACAGGCTTCTTACCTATCAATCTGGTCACCTCTCCGTTCAGTGCGGAGACCACGGCGGGCAGTCTGGCCACCCACTCGGTCGATCGCGAATGAGGGTCTACAAGTTCTTTAGCGTATTGGTGTCCGAACAGTCTCTCAGCCAGGGTTCGATTGAAGCGCTCCACGATCCCCTGGTCCCGGTGGATGTTGACGCGGCTGCGTCTGACAGAAACGTCGTGCTTAGACAATAGATGAGAGACCGCGCCCATGAACTCGCGGCCGGGATCGACCTGGAGAAGATTCGGCCATTTGAGAGGACTCCTCTTATATATTCGGTAGAGAGCCTCGGCCACCTCCTTAGACTCTTTAGTGGCCAACGGCTCAGCCCCCTTATAGCGACTCGCTACGTCAACGATTGTCAGTGCGTACTTGTACGTCTTGCGACCGACGCGATCGTGAGGGAGAAACAGGAGATCCGCTTGGTGAACTTGGTTCGGTACCGGCACGTCGAATTTCGGGCGCGGAATATTGTGAGGCGCGGGTAAATAGATCTGCCAGATGGCCTGCTTGTTGAGCCATTCCTTGACAGCGTTTTCTGAAACCTTGGTCGCCGCCGCGAGGTTCTTGATGGCCGCGAGTCCCTTCCAGTACCAGCGGGGGCTATAGTACGTGTTCGCTAGCTTGCACGTTAGGCGAACCGATAGTTTGGTATTAAGTTTGCGCGTGTTCATCGTATGCGATGTATTCTAATATATCGGACAATCTCCAACATGCCCTCGCCAGATCGTCCGGTAACTGCGTCGATAATAATAAACCTTTGTTGGAAGCACAATCGCGATTGAGTGTTAAGTTCTGAAGGAACTTGGGAAAATCCAATCCCCCAGGATTGGTGGAGGAATATAACATCCCCTTTGCGAAAAGTGTGGCCGCTTTTTCGTCCTCGCGCCACGTCTCGAGAGAATCTCGGGCCAGACGAATCATACCCCCTGCGCCAGCTATGCGCTGTTTAAGGGCAGTGTAGCCTACATCAATCATAGCAAAATAAAGTTCGTCAACTGACATCGTTCTATATATATATATATATTTATAAAAAAAATATTTAAAATAATTAATTTAAAATCTCGATTGAATATAGTAGCCGACGATACCCACCACACACATTCCCACGACGATGAACGTGATCTCGCGGTCTTTTTGGGGCTCTGACGGTACATAGAAATCTGAAAGTTGGGGCTCGCGATCCAGCGGCGCGAGACTTTTCTGCGGATATGCCAGCGCGTACTCGCGGTTGGCTTCTTCAACTTTCTGAAAAGTTTGTGCGGCGTGATTTTCGCGGCGAAGCTCTTCATTGACCCAGTCCAGATGGGCGGTTCGTTTTTTCGACCACGCTTCCTTTGTGCTATTGAGTTGTTCTACAGCTAAATCGTGACACTTACGCTCCTCATCCACGTTCGAGCTTCTCATTTTAGAGAATATAAAGTTGCTACCGCTGAACGCCAATGCGTTTACAAGCGCACCACCTACTATTATTGCGATTGAAGCCATTTATTTCCATATATTAACTGGTAGAATTCCAGCTTTAACTAGATAATCTCGGGTCCAAACTGCGGCCGCTACATCTAAGGTCGCGAGCCCTACGTCTCTCACAGTAAAGTCCAATTTGGGAGCGGACCCTACTAGGGCCATCTTTGATAGTCGAGCATACCCGATACTGAAACCCGATATCACCACGGCGTGATAAAGCGCATTCTCTAACATTTTACAATCTTGTTCAGCCATTATAATTATTGCATATAAAAGGGGTCGCGATAAATGTTTAAATGGGGCGCATCCAATCGCGATTGGTGTTTCGTAACTTTCTTCTGAACACTGGCTGGTTGTTTTTTCGATAAGGATTTGTGTAATAGGGGGTATTTCCACACGCACAGGGCACCAACAACTGCCAGACCACCACCAACAACCCAACTCCAATTCACGAATTGGGGTTCAATCGGATTCGTCCAACCTCGATTGGGTGTTGAGTGTGCTTCCAATTCGTGAATTGGGGGTGTTGTTGTACTCAACTCTGTCTTCAGATGTTTTGCTGTCTCCGTCCCCGATTGCAACGACTGTTTAGCCTCTCGAAGCTCGGCGAGTATTTTATCTTGTTTAACTTTTCGGGTGGCAGCCGCCGCCCTCCCAGCTGCCTGCCTTTTTTATGTTTTTATGACGTGCAACCCCCAACTCCAATCGCGCTTTGGTTGGAGGATCATTCGGAGTTGGAAGTGCTGCAATCGGGTTCGATTGGTTTGGAGCAATCCCCAACGCTGTTGGAGATTGCTGTTCCGTCACTCTCGCGGGTGTGTCTTGTGTCATCATTTATGATATTAATATTAGGACTTATAGTTCGTGGGCATATATGTCCAAATTGACAGTGTTTACCCGTGGTCAACGCGGTTGTCAGCGGATCTAAGTACATTCCAAACTTGTGATAAATTGAGCAGCAGGCTGTTCTAAGAGTGTGACCTATAAAACGGTCAGTCTCTAGATCGTCAATCAATCCCGCGGTGTTTTGTATAGGGAGAAGTATACTAACGGCGGTTGCGTACAAATGAATAGCCGCCGATCCAAGAGTTTTTGTCATCTCCGCACCTAACCTAGATTGGTATCGCGCATACATTTTATCGATCTCCGCATCTGACATCTTATCCACCTGAAAAACTGAGAGACGCCTACCGAGATAATGCTCCGATTGTCCCCCAGCAACCAGCGCAGCTAGCCGCTCTCGTCGCGCCGCATTTTCATTTTCATTCCGAGTCGTTGCACTCAACCCAATACCAACCACCGTTGGAGTTGGAGTTGATTCCGATTGCTCTGTCGGATCATTATCTTTCAGGATGTTGGCAGTCGGAGTTGAGGTTTCTTCTATTAGCTGATCGAGAAGTTCGTCGCAGTTCATTATTGCTAATTTTCTTAAAATTAATTTAACTATTCTAACAAACCTCATCACTTTAACATATTGCCAAGCGCACCACCCGATGATCACCATTACGCTCGCAACAAAGCTCGCAGCGGAGCACCAAATTGTTAACATTGTTAACCATTGTTCAGCATTTGTTCAACATTTGTTAAGCATTTGTTCAGCATTGTTCAGCATTTGTTCAGCATTGTTCAGTAATTACTAATTTTCTTAAAATTAATTGTTAAGCATTTACTCGGCAATTACTAACGAGCGTTAAGTAATTGCTAATTAATTATAAAATTAATTGATAACTTCGGAAGCAGTTGGTTGATCAGTCTTTAGCAGAAGCTTGGCGTGCTTAGTTTCCGAAAGCATCTGTCGAACCTCCAGGCGCTCCTCGCGCGTTGGGATAACGTCATTCTCTCGAAGACAGTCATCGAATGAGTCTCGGTCCTTGCAGTGAAAGAGGGCGACCCATTTCGTTTGCTCGCGCAGATCCTTGAGGACGGCGTTGTACTTTTGACTGGATATCCATACGCTTTGTCTAGCATGGCGGCCAGAAAATTCGAGCTCGAAGAGCATGTCCTTCTTTTTGGTCATCGCCGCCTTGGCTGAGCAATCGTCAATCACGTATAGGGTGGGCTCACCCTGGAATATTTGGTATAAACCACGCAGCCAATCGTGAAGCCTATCACCGGGGTCAATAACGTATACCTCAGGGTCGGTCCATATCCACGGGCGCCGCTGATAATTATCGTTGTGCCGCACAGTGGGACACAGGATCACAATGTGACGAAAGGCATCGCGGTAGGAGCCCTCGAGCAAGTCTAGGATGAAAACCGTTTTTCCACATCCTGTCTGCCCACATATTATGGCAGAGTGGGCATCTCCAATCGTGAATTGGTATTGATTGCTAATTTTCTTAATTGTTTTCAAATTTATTAATTAATAAATCGTTAGATGATTTTTTTTATTAAATCAGTAGATCGCAGATACGTATCGACCATCTTCGATGTTGAGTTGTGCGTCTGTAATTATATATAAGTACACGTTCAATGGCCCATTTCCATCCGACTCTTTGGTTATCTGGATAGTCACACCCTCACTAGCGTTCTCAACTTGGCGTCCGCTGTCGTGTATTTGGTCGTCGTCGCTGGCTCGCATGTCTAACCATAACGCGTATTTGGTATTCAGGAACTCCGCGAGGGAGACGGCCGAGAGATGCAGGTCTTTGGCAACTGCTGCAACCTCCGGAGAGCGCTTAGAGCCGGCAGCAAACTGCTTTCCAACTTCGTCCCACTGCTGGTGCGCGCGAAGACCCGCGCTGTAGAGTTGATTGGGTACTCCCTCGATCGTCACCTCTACCTTCGTGATTTTGGGGTTATAGAATTTGTCGGTTTTTCTAGCACCGAACGCGAACCGAGCATCCTCGAACAACATCAGTATACCTTTCATCGAGCGGGCGGGTACGTTGACATTAATATTCCACAATGTGTCGCCTTTGTCTTTCGTCATCTTGCGATGGCGAAGAACTCGGTCGTAAAGTATGGCAACGCGCCCGGCGTACTGGGTTCTGATCAATCGCGCGAGTTCGGGCATCGTGACCATGTCGTACTCCAGCAAAACATTATCGATCGTATACGTCGATAACATGTCGCTGGCTATGAGAACTCGGCCGTAGTCGTTGAACGTTAGTTCGTATTCGAGGCGGTCAGCCAAAGCGCTCTGATAGTAGAGCATGTGACTCTCCAGCAACTCAAAGTCGAGCGGGATGTAGAAGCGGTTGCCGTATGCGCCCGCGACCGCATTGTCGCTTGCGTTGTTATCTGCCTTGTTAGCAGCCCCGATTCTAAGTTTGGTTACGTTCTTATTTTTGCTGGTGTCAACACCCTGATAGACAGCGTTTTCGCGCTCTTGCGCCGTCATCCATAGGTCCTGATAACAATGGTAGACGTCGCTGTCATCGATCGACATCACCTCATTACCAGAAATCTTTATCATGGTCTTCTTGACTATGGCGCGACCCAGGTTCTGAACGACGGTTTGGTCCTCGTCCGTCGACGTCAGCGAAATAGTGAAAGCGAGGCGAACAGTCCCCGGCACAATGACGTCGTTAGCTCCGAGGTTGGGGAATTGGACCAAGAGCTGCTGGTTCTGGTCGATCGTCGATGGGTTGTTCGTAATAACGACACTCTGTCTCACGCCTTTTGCCCCGAGGGGCTCACGCAGTCTGCGGTATGGATTGAGTTTGCGACCGTATTGACTCGAAGGCATAATTTAGTGAAACTATATTAAACCCGTATGGTTTTGTCTTTAATACATAATTAATTTTAAGAAAATTAGATGACTGGTTATGATATTGACACGAATGAAATCGGCAGAGACGATTACGTCGATGAGGATGAGGATGATTATGACATAGATGGTGACATCGATAACTATAACGATTCGACCTTCATAGATACTCCAGTTCCAATCCAATCGGGGGAATTAGGTGGCGCTACTACTAGTCAAAGTCGGGAATTACTAGAGGGGGCTGTAAACGACTACTACAACAGTTTGTCAGAAAAAGGTCTGGTCCCATCTGTCGGTCCCGACTACTCCAAGTTCAAATTTGATCTGAACGGTAGATTGCGACTAAAAGCGGCACCAAATCTCCCAATAGTAAACCAATTATGCCTACCCGCGCTGTAGAGGCTCTACAGTCTACCGACGAAACGATGGCGAAAACGGCCTCCGCGATAGAAACGGTTGAGCTCAGCGAGGTCCCTCGAGTAGCCACCGACGCTATTAACACGATGGAGACCACGTTCAGGGAAAACGAAATACTCAACGATGACCCACCGTTACCTCTTCGCGAACTCCGGGGCCTCGATAAGGTTATGCAAACGGTCCGGGGCGAACTGGTCCGTAACATCGCCAAACTCTCGTCGCTGGATGAACATATCGCGATAGAAGAAAGAAAACTGGAGGAAGCGTGTGACGATAGAGAATCTACCGAGCGGATCAACAAACTCCGGCGGTCGTTGCGGGACGAAAGAGAAGCTCGCTTGGAGGCTGCATCGACTAACCGTGAGGCTTTCCGCACCCAAATAAGTCGGATCCGCGAAACAATCTCGAGGGTCCTGCACGAGGAGACGACACTCGGTGAGCGTCTTCGCACTCTGTTCCGAGAGCTGGGTGTCACGATAGCAAGCATCCTCGTTGCTATCGGCATGACTATATCGACCATAGTTCTAGCTTTCACTGGTGGTGCGGCGCCACCACCCGCGCCAGCACCCACACCACCACCCGCGCCATCCGGCGGAGCCAAGGAGTGGGTAAAAAACAACTAAAAGCCCTCGCCAGTATCCTGGCTAAATTAGCCGAAAATGCGGCTGCCGCACTACCTGGACTGATCGGAAGTATCGTTTCTTACTTGCTATCTATATTATCAAAAACGGCCGGATGGCTAGCCAAAAATACCTGGGCTCTAATAGTGGCAATCGCCGGTCTCCTACTATTCTTCGCCAGAGAGTTCCTAAAACCAAAGCGTAAATAATCCGATCGCCATGAGGGCGACGACGAGCCCTAATTTCTCCTCCTCGTGTGTTGTGCTTCCAATCTCGATTGGTGTTCCAACATTGTTGATGATTGGATTTGGGGAACACGATGGTTCATCCAATTTACGAATTGGGGGTACTGGGTTCGATTGTGTTGAGGGAGGTGTATCCATTTTGTGTTTTGGGCGTTTTATGAAATCGGTTCCACTTACAACCTCAACACTGTTGAACCCGATCATGTTGGGGGTGCGCTTGATGATATCCGTGTTCAAGTTACGGTTGTGGCCGATTTTTAGATTGGCGGTGGCGATTACGATCTGATTATTGTAACCGTCAACCGGGTCGTCTCGTAGTATCATATTGCTCGGCGCCATATAAAGACCTATTCCAAATACATAGTCTACTGGAGTGCTGGCATTCTGCAAAACGTCTTGATAATTCTGGATCGCCTTCTCCAGGTCCACCCTAGCTGAGATGGCGTCCTCTACAAGTGCCAAGAATTGTTTTTGTGCATCAAACGCTGTTCCCGTGCCCAGTATAGAACTGCGAGTTTGCTTCTGTGGGCCGAGGATGGCCCAGACGTATGTGCGAATGGAGTCGTTGACGCGAGTAACCCCGGCCTGCGTGAACCCTAGAACCTTATCTAACATAAATGTACCCCACGCGTTCTGAACCTCAGCAGCCTGCTGTATGTAATCGACGTGAGCCCGTTTCGAAGGTAACATTTTACAAGAAAACACGCCACAATACCGACCTCCAGACACTTCCGGCCTGAAAGTCATAGTCGCGGGGTCAAAATTCCCGGCGTTCCGACTGACGATGTGGTCACCGGAGTGATCGTGTCTAAAATCAGTCTGCGTCCAATTCCCGGACTGGCCCCGAATGAGAACGTCCCCGAGGCCGGTGCTGGTAGGAAATGCTTTCTGTCTCCAGTCCGCGTCTTTTGAAACGTTAAATTCGTTACACAGTCTTTCAAACGCCATACGGTCGTATGCGTTGGAAATGGGATCCCAGGCGTCGTCTTGAGGTAGTGAAATACCTAGTTCTTTGAGAATCCTCCTAATAGTATAATACACGTGAAAGTTGTAGACACTTCGGAGCATGACATTCTTGGATGTCAGATGGTCATTATGTGAAACTCCACACCCGGCTGCCAAAACTGCATCGGTGTTGCTTTCTACCAGTTTACCGCCTCCATCGTAGTAATTTTGGGCAGCCTATATTGTTCAAAGATGTTAGGGAAATTGGTGGCAAAGCCACTGTCCGGTCTAACCGTTACGGTTGGGTGTACAAGGCGGTTAACAACGTCTTTTTGGGTGTATTTACCACCGACCGCGTACTTTGCATTAGAATTAAAGCTAAATGCTTTGGTATCCATTGAAAGATATTATTATGTTTGCTACTATCACTAATGTTCAAAAAGGGAGTTGTGAACTTCACAAATTAATAGACAACTGCTGCGGATAACGTCGGGTAGGCCTTAGATCAATCACGTTCACGGTCGGGTGGAAAAACCTCAAAACGTACGAGTATATCAGACCCTTAGATCCTTTAGATCTAGAGACCGCCGATAGGCATGCAGAAGTAGAGAGACGCATTCGGGAATCAAGTGTCTCATTACTTCCTGGCCTTTGGGGTTTCGGAGATCTCCAAGCTTTAATCTCGTCGAATATTTCTATTATGGCCACTCTCGCAATCGAAAAAGCCACGGGGCTTGCGACATTGTATGTTGATAAAAAATTAGAGATCTCCCGGGGGTTGGCCTCAATGTTAGGATTTAAATTTGCACCCCCTTACGACGAGGATGAAGGGTTTAGTACCCCGTTGATGTTTGTCTTCCCCGTGGGAGTGCACCGCGGCGATACCCCAGTAAACTTCGCCGTCACGAAAACTCTCGGGGTGCACCTGGATCGGGTGAACACATCGTACAACACGGTAGACGGATCCCCCAGCACATTACTGAAAACCGTGCCAGCCAGCGATTGTTTCTTTGGGGAGACTGTGACCTTAGACTTCCCACACCCCGAGATGAAAGTTTTGGAATCGGGACACATCCACGAGTTGAAGATTTATATTCTTGATGATAAAGGGCGAGAGTTGAAAAACGATTTCCCGATTTCGGTCGTCTTAGAAATTTCAAATTAATTAATTTTAAGAAAATTAATTAGAATTAAACACATGTTCGTAATATATATTATCAACATTATTTAAAATGAGTATATACGGACCAGGTAGTTCTTCCGATTGGGTGACAAATTCAAAGAATTTGGAAACGGTAGAAGGGGGATTCATCCCGACAGAGGGCGACTTTTTAGCTACCCAAAAAACAAAGGCCTTGATCAATAGAACTATATCGGTGGCCACGGACAATATTCACAGGAATCTACTATCACAACTTAGAGAATATGCCCTGGCTGTGAATACACAAAGTCGTGAAGAAACGCATACGGAACTAAACGAACTAGGTGAAAAAATAACCGAATTTCGAAAAGAGGCCCGGTTGGGGATTGATAAAGTCCGAGAAGACCACCAGGCGGACCTTACGGAGGCTTATAATACGTTGCGCTTAGAGGACTCTCTCATCGGTGAAGCGACACTTACCGAACTAGACGAGAAAATAACCAAATTTCAAAAAGAGAGCAGGTCGGATATTGATAAAGTCCGAGAAGACCGCCAGGCGGCCCTTACGGAGGGTTATGCTACGTTGCGTTTAGAGGACTCTCTCATCAGAGATGCGGCACTTACCGAACTAGACAAAAAAATAACCAAATTTCGAAAAGAGGCCACGTCGGGTATTGAGAAAGCCCGAGAAGATCACCAGGCGGACCTTACGGAGGCTTATGAGGTGTTGCGCTCAGAGGACTCTCTCATCAGAGAAGCAGCGGTTGCCGAACTAGACGGGAAAATAACAAAATTTCGAAAAGAGACCCGGTCGGGTATTGATAAAGTCCGAGAAGACCACCAGGTGAACCTTGCGGAGGCCATTGCGGAGGCTTATGATGCGTTGCGCTTAGAGGACTCTCTCAGCAAAGAAGCGACACTTACTGAACTAGACGGAAAAATAGCCGAATTTCTGAAAGAGACCAGGTCGGGGGTTGAGGGGGTCTGAGAAGACCACAAGGATGCCATTGCGGAGGCTTATGGGGCGTTGCGCTCAGAGGACTCTCTCAACAGAGAAGCGGCACTTACTGAACTAGACGAAAAAATAACCGAATTTCGAAAGGAGTCCCGGTTGGGGGTTGAGGGGGTCCGAACTGGTATTGAGAAAGCCCGAGAAGACCACCAGGCGGACCTTACGGAGGCTTATAGGGTATTGCGCTCAGAGGACTCTCTCATCAGAGAAGCGGCGGTTGCTGAACTAGACTGAAAAATAACCGAATTTCGAAAAGAGGCCCGGTCGGGTGTTGAGAAAGCCCGAGAAGACCACCAGGCAGCCCTTGCGAAGGCTTATGAGGTGTTGCGCTCAGAAGACTCTCTCATCAGAGAAGCGGCGGTTGCTGAACTAGACGGAAAAATAACCGAATTTCAAAAGGAGGCCCGGTTGGGTGTTGAAAAAGACCTAGAAGGCCACCAGGCGACCATTACGGAGGCTTATGATGCGTTGCGCTTAGAGGACTCTCTCAGCAGAGAAGCGGCACTTACCGAACTAGACGGAAAGATAACCGAAGTTTCCGATAAACTGAAACATGATCGTATAGCCGCTACCGAAGCTCTTGAGGAGGCCTCTTATAAGATTCGTACTGAGGCATATACCTCAAACAGTGCGCTTGCCGGAATATTGCGAACAATGAAAACACCAAAACGTACCATAACAGTTTGGGCTGAGAAGCGGGGCCCATTGGTTGAGGGGCACTATGAATATTCGTTCGGTGCCAAAGCGAGTAATAAATGTGGGGGATACGCTATGACAGCTGCAGGTGAAGTTATCCGAATGGCGGTCTGCTCGGTTAATGGTAGTGGTAAACCTATGGGCGCGGTCTCGCGATAAATATTGTAGTAGATGGGGAAGAACGGGGGGTTGGAGTCACTAAAATCGCTGGAGATAGTTCGACTATTGTTGCGTTCGCCGGTTATGATCGAATTAGACTTTCCCAAGGTAGTGTTATTAACTTTGTTACGAAAATCTGTGACCCAGAGAGTTCTTCCACTATTGTCTCATTGTTAATTGAACTTATTTTGTAAATACTAATATATTGAAAATCATGAACGAATCACCGCTTCCAATTGTCAATATCACTCCATCAACACGGTATCCAATTGTCAATACCACTCCATCAACACTGTGTACAATTAACGAAAGAAGTTCAGATTTTAGGTTGAATAATATCGTCGCTATGCAGGATATTTTAGTTAGAGAATATACAAATAGAAAAAGACACGCTAAAAAATATAAGCGCGCGGCGAATATAGCTGAAGCATCTAGTACGGTTCTGGCAAGTTTATCTGTAATGAGTGGTGCGTGAACTGCTGCAACGCTATCTACAATTGTAACGGTTCCATTTGCAGGGGTTTTGAGTGAAATTACCGTTTTATCTGGAATACTTTGTATGGTAATTAGGGCGTCGGGTGGAAAACTCGAGAAAAAATGTAGAAAACATGATAGAATATCCATTCTCGCCAGGTCTAAGAAAAATAGCATCGACGTTATAGTGTCCAAAGCGTTGGCCGATAAGAAAATATCAAATTTAGAGTTTGAATCCGTAGTGGAAGAAATGGGGAGATATGAAAAATTAAAAAATGATATTAGAATCAAAGCACGCGCCACCATGCCAAAGCTTGAGTGTACTGATTGGGATAAATTTAATTAAATTAAATAATTAATTTATAATTTTCTTTAAATTAATTATATAATTAATTATAAAATTAATTATATTGTTTCAGTAAACAATTTATTAATTAATTTTAGGAAAATTATTAACAATTTAAAAAAGAAAAGAAAGAAAGTTTTAGGTCCACCGAGGCTCGAACCCGCGCCAGCAAACCCCTGACTTTGTTGGTGAAAATAGTTGTGTTTTATTTGTTTTCTCATATTAATTAATTATTATGTTTTCTATGTAATTATAGGGGTTGTTCAGCTTTAAGTTATTAATAATTTTATAATTAATTTAAAGAAAATTATAAAATTATTAATAACTTAAAGCTGTACCATCCCGTAAATTCGTTAACCTCTCTAAGTGTTTATAAATAACCTGTGTACACACGGCCTGTGTAAATCGATACTTGTACAACACAAGGTAATGTTTATCATAACAACCTTCGTGATCGTGTGGGTTAAGGCGATAATGTATAGAGACGAGGGTCGTGGGTTCGAGCCTCGGTGGGAGCTAAATTTTTTTATTTCTATCCCTATAAATGTGGTCGCTATGGTAAACTACTGCATGACAACGGCGTTCCTATCCGACCGCTCGAGGTTGATAAAATTGATAAATTCAGATTGTCAGTTTGCATACCATCGATAAGGAAAAATACACTCAAAGTATAACAACGGTGTTCCTATAAGACCGCTCGAGGTTGATGAAAAATAATTCCAGATAGCCCGTTTACATACCTTCGATAAGGAAAATATACTCGGCTATAAATTAATTAGTAGTTTTTTTTTCTGTTCAATAATAATTTTTCAATATCTTTATAAGCGATATCTTAGAAATGTACATTCGTAAACGAATTTTTGGGTTTTAATAATTTTATATAATACACCTTAGTTTCATATCCGATACGTATGATCCGTCTTAATGTTTGTATTTGCCTCTTGTATAGTTGACATAATTGCCGGTATAATATTGTAAATGCAACGTTTTTATCGGAGCGTAATAAATTACGCTGGTATTTCATGTATTCGATATCGCCTAGTGTTTTCATTTTATAGAATTTATATACAGGATCATAACCCCCGTAAGCTTCGTAAACTTCTTCAACACAGTCATTAAAAACTTTCAATTCCAATTGTATTGTATTATCCATTTTCTCTAATAATATTTTATTATAACCATTTTTTCAAAATTCAATTACCAATATAATTGAGACTCATTTTGACTCCCTCTTTTCAAAATTATTTTCTCCAAAAATTCATAAATTTGCTGTCGGGAGACAATTTTCCTCGTTAACCAATTGTTTGATTTTCGGGGGTGGTGGGGGTATTATAGAGGGTTATAAATGATATCACGGTAGGTGGTATCATTTTGACTCCCTTACTACTACTGTTCGAAATAGTGTTAAAGGGCAGAGCTACCATCAAGTAAGTAAACGGACGCGACGGGGTCGAGGCAACTAATACGATAAGAAAAGTTCACATATTTAATTTTTAATAATACATTATTAAAACATCAATACACAAACGATAACCATTACTTATAAGTCTTACATATGCATGGAAAGAGATGAAACCGATTAAGAAAGAACATTTAATTATAGATTTGCATCGTATTTCCGAACCAATCTGTACCTAGTTTCTCGGTCAATGAAAGTACAGCATTTCGTCTCAATTAATCGCATATTGCGGCGCTTTCGCCAATATATATTAAATTAATCATTAAATGCTTCAATAAGAACAGCCCTATACTGAGTCGTTATTCCTTATTGTCGTCAGGTCAAGAGACATGCACATTGTTACTATCTATAAACGCGCACACGTTGGTGCCACAACACATAATAGTGTAGCGATTCGAAAGCGCTTTTAGGGGGCGGAGCTACATTTAATCAAGCAATTGCACGCAAAGGGCCAGGCGTGGCAAACATTAAAATAGTTATAGTCCTATTGAATGTTAATAAACTATTTATTTTTTAAATAAATATATGAAATATAACTAGGACCGGTATTTATAATACTGACATATGCTAGTTATTTTTAAGTATTATTGACAAAAAGAATCTCTGTGTCTGTATATTATAGTTTTCATTGTATTATATTTTCATAGTCTTTACATGGAGCCACACAAGAAGAGTACTTCCCCAAGGGCATACTAAATACAAATTTCCACCATATTCAAAGTATTACTGTTCAGTAGCCATTTTCACCAAAATTGCAAAGTATACTTTTCTTGCTAAGTACATTTTGAGGGAGAAATTTTCAACTTAAGGAAATCTTTATTAATTTTTATTATACTGAATTTATTACATTATCACAGCCTGTAATAATGTAATAAATTCAGTATCATATTTCCGCATACTTTTAATCACCAAATATATGCAGTCGTTAGTTCTATATTAAATAATGCATTTCGGAGAAACTTACGAAATAACCGTATTGAAATTTGTAATTTGGGGAAATACTCGGTGGATTTACGGTTGGAAACTTCGATTTACGGCGACCGTAAATACAACGAGTATCTCCCCAAATTACAAAAGTCAATACGGTTATCTTTATTCTAATATACGACAACCCTCACTATATTGGCCGATTTGCACCTTGTCTGCAACCGTAACAACTGCCATAAACATAATGCACGAAAACAAATAGTGCAAAACAAATACGTAAACTAATGAAGAATTGTGTTACCATTGACTAACTTTTATTTCATCTATATATTCTTTATCATCCACCAATGACTATTTTATCTATGGTTCAACACTACCTTGCATATTAGAATAACTGTTCAATGACCTACATTGCTGGGAATTCTCATTCAAAGTTAGAAAAAATGGCCGATATCGCTGATGCATGCTTGTCGAGCTTGACATTTTACAGTTTTATCAGTGGATCACTTAATGATTGTAATAGCTATGGTTGTGTATATTCACAGTGCAATTTTGGAAATTATATGGCGATGGATGTTGGTAAATGGCTGGGGTTGTAGGCTGTAAAAGGATGTGATTTTCCACCCTTTGCTGGTGAGTGTGGAAGTAGCCAATGTTGTGACAGGGCACCACATGACCTTGATGCTGGACATGTAACAGCTGTTGAGTGGATACAGAGTTGGGAGGCCTCTCGTCTTCTTGATTAGCGCCAGAATTTTAGAGAATAGCCGAATACTGACGTTTCTGGCTGTCCGAACAATCTCTATTGTATGACTTCACAGAACATTCAGGGTGAAACGGCGCGTAGGAATGCATCTGATTATGTAAATGTGATCACATGACATGCTATCTACGTGTAGATCGGGGGTTTACTTGTAAGTAATTGATCGATCAGACTTCGACAATTTCATTAAGGTGTATTAGAATAAAAGATTACTCCCTCAAAGTATACTTTGCTAGCTAAGTATACTTTGCGATGTTGGTGAAATCGGCTACGAAACACACATTTGAAATGGAAACGTAATGGGTGAGGGTCACTGAATTATGAAAAAGTGTGTTATTTCAACAACAATGAATATGTAATAAATACATAAAATATAAAGAATGCTATTTTAAGAACGATATCGTGAAAACACTGCAATTTTTGTCCGATAATCTGAGATGACATTGTGGCGTACGCGGCCAATATAGTACCATAATTAATTATGTTGATGAGCTGATACCGTGCACGCGCTAGTCTCGATATCGACAACTTGATTACGCAAATACCCTCATGTATAGTAACATAAACGAGATACTCTGATAGCCTCTTTTGTTCGAGAGATGCGTTTACCGCGGATGCCACTGGCCCCTTCTCTCAGGTTTCGCCCATTTCTACATAACAGTGAACACATCGAGACCTCTGGCTGAGAGAGGTGAATTTGCGGCGTACACTGTCAATGTAGTACCCGAATTAACGGTGCAGTTGAGCTATGGCGCCCTAAGGGTTAACATTTTAATCAGCATTGCAAATGTTTTTATCTGACAAGCAAATTTGTTCACAGAACTATATGCCAAACATTAGCCACAAGAAGTAACGTGTGTCATTATTGTGACTGTATTATGTATATATACATGTGGGTGAGGGGTGGTCTGCGGTTGCCGCCCTTGCCAGATCTCCATACCGGTATTTCGCCATGTTACGATAGTTTCTGAGAGCGTCACTTGATTTGTATTTTAGTGTTATGCTTTCGGTGTCGCAATCGTAAACCGGTCAGCTACAAACCTGACTGGTTCTCGATTGTGACTTTGAAGACAATCACGGATGAGAGGATTGGTTGAGTGTGTCACTCACGTATGGTGTCGTGTTTTACGAGGCTGTTCACGGGCTTTAATGATGAAATTACTACAGGCAATGGAGAGTGGTTTGGGCTCTGACCACAGAACACAATTAACCTGCATAAATTGGTGTTTTTGATTGTCTCCAATTGTCAACCCCATTATCGAGACTGCACATGAACATGTATGAACCAGCTAGTATATAATATACGCCATAATAGTGTTACTAGTAAACTCAGGACACTAGCTGGTCGATAGGAACTGTGGACTGCTAGAGATTGACTCGTAGGGCATTACAAACATTATCTTTCTTGTTTATGCACATCCTGCTAAAACACATGTTATCTCATCTAATGCTAAATACTGATGCTCGGCTATATGAACCAGTGTTTAATCTGTATCACTCCTCAATTGATTTATGCGCTGATATCGCTTATTAAATCGTCTCGATGGGCCCGTTCATTTGGGGGGGGGGGGGGGGGGGGAGCACGTGCATTCGAGTTAATGTAACTAAAGGTTGTTACTTCAATGGTGGGCTAATAGTTACAAATTTGGCATGAAATGGATTAACTTGTGGAATAACCGAAACTACAAGCTGTACACGATATAATTGGTGACAAATAAATTGATTTATTGTTGTAATTTCGTAAGTAGCAGCCTTTTTGTTCCATGTATACTAAAAATATAAAACATATATGTTTACACACACATGTAATATAGTAATCATGCTAACTGTATCTGAATTATGTAGCAGGTATCAACATAGGGAGGAATATCTTTATTTGCTTTCATTCTACTATATTTTTCTAACTATTTCTCTAAAATAAAATCCCTCGGAAATACATTATGTACTTCATGTAATGTCAAATATTTTGTGTTATGGATGCATGTGAAAAGATAAGATTGTACATGTTGTATTTAAACGTGACTAAAATTGAATGAACAAAAACAAAGAAATCGGCTACTGATCTAATAGGTTTTGCACATCATTTGTAGCAATTTTTATATAACAAGTCATTATCATTATACTGACCAAACGGTTTTTAACCATCGTTGTAAACTGTACCCTTATGCATACCTGATGTGTCACGTTTGAATAAGGGTATTGTAAGTTTATGATAATCTTCTCCGATGTGTTCGCTTGTTTTACCCAGTTTCTAGTAAAGTCACTACTCTTATTGCATATTCTCTGAAAGACTCACCTCCCTCTTGCACTGTATGCCTATGCTTTTCGCTATAAGCCCATGCATTTAGTCCAAATCTATGTGCAATATTGCATGTTTTATTTGGTCGTAATCTTTGCTTGATACAACCGACATACGTGCATATGTTTGCTGCGCCTGCCAGATAACTGGGGTATCAGTCTGATTGGCCAGTCTGCTTTTGGCAACCCATGCATGTGTGCCAGTCTTTCAAATGAACGCAATACTATTTTTATGTCCTCACCATCTATATATTTCGGGAGACTTACCTTAAAAGGTACACACCCTCTGGTGTCTTTTGTATTCCTACTATTTTTTCTGTAAATCTAATTCCCGCATGTGTGTTGTATGTTCTAGTTTAACTTTTTCATAGTCTCTTTTTTGTGCACGTTCTTTTCTCTCATTTTCTGATATGTTCATTTGTTCAATTTTGTCCATCATAGTTATGCATTCAGACATAGACCCACCCTTTTGAATGACCATGAACATCCAGTCAGGACAATCCATGAGTTGTGTTTGTAACATACAATTACACATATGCCTGTACTAATACTGTCACTACTAGCAAGTTGTATTCTCAAAATGGCACATTTTACCACACCCCTATAGCTATTTTTCTATAATTACAATATTGCTATCATAATAAACATAAACCTACAACAAGTAAATAATGTGTTAACCGCTGCCACCATTGTGAGGAATGTCCGTTGTGAGTTCACATATTATAACAAACACATTGCACTTTTCTTGACAAAGTGTATAGTTTGTTTACTTGGACCTGTCAATGAGAGTATAGGAAGAAAGCAGAAGTCAGAATAAAGTGAGAATATATGTAAGAATATGTACAACATGGATATAAAGTATTAATAAACCCGTAATCACATACGACACACATATATTACTAAATGTATAGTCACACAAACAGTCATATATGTATTTCACATATCACTTGGTCATCTTCTACTGTTTATCTGATAGATTATTTGTTTATTTTACAATGTTTTTGCTATGTATTGTCCTAACTGGGTTATCCCCGGCTGTAAAAGTGTATATCCTCTGGGACTCCACTCTCAAAGGTAGGATTGTATCGGGTACAATCTGAAAGTAGATCGATTGCCAACACTGTCATGTACATGTACCTTATAAGATACATTACACGGAAAAATACCATTAAACATCGTCTCGCCTCCAATAGTCTGCAATATAAACCATCATTTGCGTTTACTTGCCTATTTCATATTATAATTATCGCAATCCATATCGCATCATTTCACAGATGTAAGTATGATGCTTGACTTACCTGTATACTTCTCACTTCCCGTCTAGGTCCTTTATATAATAAATCCCATCTGGCTTCAATATAGTACTGCACACACTTTCGTAATAAGCTCCAAATACCACACTTCCAATGTCCTGAACCAACTATTCTGGTCAACATCCAACCTTGATACCTGTATATACATGGGCCACATCAGCTTAAAATATAATATCCATTTATCTACTGCTCATTCAATGCCATATTTCTATTGACATTCCTGGTATATCCCACGCTAACCAATATTCCCGACGTACCTGTTTGATCAATTCATGACAACCTCACACCAAACACACACGGTGTTTCATGCTTTTCAAGATGGTTGATGGTGGCAATATTGGTGTTCAGGTCCTAATTATAGATTAACCATACTAGAAGTTTTAGCATGATTTACACATTTCGAAATTAAACTTTATTTGTATTTCTGCATTTGATAAAGAAACTTCAATTGTATTTCTACATTTGGTAAGAAACGTCATTTGTATTTCTAGCGTTATTGCAGAGATATTGCAACCATTTTACATACTGCATATGAGCTAGTTTTATTCTAAAGTGCTTTAAGTGGACACATCAACAATATAAACGATAGAAATGTAACATTTTAATCGCTGAATCCATGAAAATGACCGTACTGAAGTGATAGCTACGCGTTTCTGTTACATGTATACAGGAGACTTCAGTGCATCCACGTTGTTTGACAACCGTTACTGGAAGTCCCTGCCGGGTAACGAAGAGCGAGAAGAACCTTTACACACGACCGCCGACTATATCCACCATATCAACCCGGACACCAAGATTCTCGTCATACTGCGGGACCCCATTGAAAGGTGATAACAAAAACGAACCAGGAATTTGTTTCAAGTACGAGCCAAAGTAAGGTAGAAGTATGTGTCAATGCCAGGTGCACGATGTAGACCCAGTTGATCCTGTTGTTTTTTTTCTGCACCATCCGAGACAATTAGGAACATAACGTTCGCATCTCTGTCAGTATACAAATGGTTCTTTTAAAACATAATAACTGTTGAAGACCAAACACGATTGTAATCGCAATATGGTGATCGGATCATTACCAAATTACAATAGCTTCCTCACATTGATCTAATGGTTTCCTAAATGTAGGGCGCGTCCAGTTGTTAGTGTGCCAGGCACTCCACTGCGATCACCGAATGTGCTTTGGATTATCACCATCCATGCATGTTTTATTCATAAGACGCATGATCCCTTGCTTTAGTATTTTCATCAGTGTGCTATTGTTATCCATGGAATCACAAGCAAGTGGACATGTCTTACACACATCGGTATTACTTTATCAGCTACATAACAAGCACCGTTAACTTTCTCGCATAAACGGTACACATCACCAAACCGGTGTATCAGACTGTATAATATTCAATTCAGAGATAGAATCCTGTTGGTATTTCAAACACTATGTGTTTTCCCTTCAACTGTATGTAATATATCAGGCTCTGTTTACAGTATTGAAGTACTTTGATTTCAGGTTATATTCGGATTTCCTGTATTTTAACCGCATCCTGCCGAATGACACAGCATCCGCTGCAAAAACGTTCCACAGGGCGGTGCAGGCGTTTATTCTTCGCTGGACTGCCTGCTTGAAGATTCGAGCTTTCCAGCATTGTCTATACGCCAGCTACAATGTTGACACACCCGGTGTAAGCTCTTCTGTATCTAGACATCCATCTGTCTATTGCTCTACGCATAGACCAGGCATCGCATCTGTTGATTTAGCGGTGTCTATGAAAATAGTACATTACATGATATAGGTCATGTGTCCATATTTCAGTAGATCGTACTATGATATAATAATAATATTCAATTGGTTGTACATTGAATTTGTGGAACATCAGTTCTTGTTTTTTTATGTTAAATCACATTTATACAAACACATGATATACATATAATTCACAATCATACACATTGCTGTAACAATGGATTTACACATATACTACCAATAGTATTTGCTTATTTAATTATATCTGAACATTTTAAAGAAATGTTTGGATAGAAGAATGATAAAGAAGTAGACATAGAGTGGTATGCATAAAAAAGCATCAATAGACTCATGCATTTCAGTATAATGAATAACTGCACAATAATTAACTACCATGAATTTGACAATGTAACTATTTGTCATTTGCCTACATTTTTTCCAAGTCCTTATGGTTTATTTCGTCGTTCCTCCATTATTTCCTGGGAAGTATATGTGACCAAGAAATCAGTACGTATTACTGCCTTTAAATTGACATTTAATAAATGAATTATTATCTGACCAATATCATTTCCAGCACAATGCACAACTAGTATCTCCCGAGGATTGTTCGGTAGTGCAAATATGTCACTAACTGCAACATTAATATCATACAGATGCATACCAGGTTTCGCCAGCCAGAACATAGGTGTCCCATTCAGGCCGCAGCTGTAAAACGAACACGGTCATATGCATCTCGGATATTGTAAGGTGTACCTAAATTAGCTACAATCATATCATTTATAGACTAGCGGATGTAGCTTTTGCATACATCCGAACGCCACCTGCCTGTTGACTAAATATGAAATTCGGATTTACCTTGATGATACAACTCTGCAGCCCCACCAATCATCAAACTCTGCAGCCCCACCAATCCTCAGTGAATGGGATTTGACGGACAAAATAACGAGACATAACAATGTTGCCATCAATACTCGGCCGTAATTCCAGATATAGCAGTAAATTAGTATACAGATATAGCACCTTTCCATGTTGGTCAGTTTGGTCGGCGCACAATAAAATAAACCATATTCTTGCGAACTGTAATATCATTTATTGCAATTAAATCATTGATATACTTAACATTGCAAACAACCAGTTCCCTAACCCTTAAAAGTGTACTAAAGTGCTAGTTATTGGTATATGACTATGCTTCTAACAGACGCCGTCCCAGAAACTGCTGTGTTTCATCTTTGAAATTGATAATTTTCATAGAACGCCTATATTCTCGTAAATAGTTACAGGCATTCTATATTTACATTCGCTCCAGGAGCCGAATGGGCTTCGCTGCGGGAAGCTTCGTAAAATGGAAGTGTGCCAATACCACAAGTTCTTTGTTCGTTCAATATTGAAACATGCTAACATATGTAGACATTCGATAGGTTATATTAAAATAATAATACACATGTAATTCGCAAAAAAATAACTTCCCAATTAAATTTAGTTTAAATAGATTATCCGGTATGGAGCCTCATTTAGAACGCCTCGTAGCCATATACTCAATATTTGAACATTTTTACTAAAATCCATAGTGTCATGTGTCCAATTTATTGGACACAGGAGTGTCCAATTTATTGGACACAGGACACTTTTTTTTAATGTAATATACCAATCAATAACAAATTTAAGTTTAAAAAGTAAGCTATTTATTGTAAAATGCGATTTTATTTACGTGTGTGACGTCATAGCATATTCCGTGTTAATTATGGTTAATTATAGTTACGCTATAAAAAGTAATTCTGAAAACAAAATCTTTTAAAAGGTAGATACGTTTTCTATATCCAGAATTCAATCAACTAATAACATACATGTATAATATAAGGAAGTGAGTTTTGTCATTATCTATTTGTTGCTTGCTTTATTTAATTTTACATGCCAAACGCGTAATAATACAATGATTGGTTATATTGCCGATTACACCGTTCCATGCCATCACCTTTTGCTGTCTTCATTGTTGATAAGATCTAAATACGGAAATACAGATACTCATTGTGTACTCAACGATTTGTGAATGGTACAGACGTACATTTCTGCAAATTTCCTAAATAAAGTTGAGAGGAAAATATGACGACAAGCGACTCCCAACAAGACGCATCAATAATTGACCTACATTTTACATAAGTCCTAACGAGAACTGGGTGCCAGACACGAAACATTCGTTTCAGGTAGGAATCATTTCTTTATTACTGTTGACCAATATTTGTATCGTGCTGACGTCGACAGCACTTTTAACAATCATTAATGTGTCCAAAAAACACACACTTTATTGAATAGTTTTGCTTGTGTTCTGAACATGTGCCGAGTCATTGGTTTTCGCGACCAATTTTGTTTCCACAACTGACCTGTTGTTTAAATCATGCCATCTCGGACTCTGTGTCTTTGTGCCAAATTGTGGCACCTCGATTCTTGTAGATTGACTGTGAATATATGTTTTCAGTCCAACAATTCAATAAAAAAATATATTTTGTCAACTCCCATTGTACATTGTTAATGTAATTATTGTCTATTTAGGCTTTTAGCCACATTTAAAAAGAAAGAAAGAAGACACTATACTTTTGTTTACAGTACACTATCATATGTGACGTTGCAAACACGCATGTGATGACATACATCACACAATTTACGTCTCTTACATAGGCGTCTTTAAACTGCGTTGAATATTCAGGAAGTTTTGACTGAATATGGGAAAGTTAATGACTTATCAATTTGTTTGGAAAGCTTTAGATGCGCAGAATTAGCCGACACCATTGTATTCAAGAACATATCTTTTTTTCCACAAATGGCGGTGGGGTGGGGATGGAGTATTTCTGTTAAAGTAAGTGTACACGGCTTCTATTTTCTGTATCTGCCTTGCGGAGACCCAACCAAATTTGGTAAAAATAACAGTCCATTTTGTCCTTGAGTTTTGCGAATAATACGGCAATAAAATGATAATCAATATCGGTATATTTGCATGTGTATTATTGGTTTATGAAGCTTTTCTAACAGGTCTGTTGTTAATCTATTAATTTAGCAGCAAGACAACTATTATTGAACCATGTTATTGTAGTTGCGAGCAATAACTCTTGCATTCTACTCCTGTACCGTCTGTAGCAGAGTTACGATTCCATTCATACATGTAGGCTTCCTCTACATAATAGCTAATCGTATCTGATTTACACTTTAGTTATTAATTGTGACATGATTTGTATATTTTCCATCTGAAAGAACTATTATAAAAGTAATGCATATGAATCACGATTTGCCTGGCTTGGCCCTCAGATAAGTTTTTATCTTTGGCTCTTTCTGTTACCCGGGAGTTGAATTGGGATATTGACCATTATAAAAGTAGTAAGATTATTACTGATCCTACTGCTTTTGGGAGGGGGCCAGGTGATTCTGGTGTGGCGAGGACCTGGCATCAGATCAGGATCATCCTGAGTTCTGTGCTGAATATATAGTTCTTTTATTGTAAATATTCATTTCTGATTTTAGGATTTTCCCCCCATTAGTACTTTGTACATGTACTTGAACATGTACGTGTACATGTAACATATGGAATTTAGTACTAAACCCATTGACCCGGCCTTAAATGACCTTAGCTGTTGATAGGCCATTAAACCCCAACAAACAAACAAAACTTTACATGTTAATTGGCTTCCGTTGACTGGGTCACTTGTTGAATTCAGCTTAAATTTATTTTATCAGGTCATTTACATATCTGCATAATTATGTAAGTTAATGTCATATTTACTGGAATATGTTATTTTCATAATGTTAACAATCATTTTAATCAAAACTATATAAAATATTTCACAAATAAACATAGAGTCCCACATTGCCAGATTATAATATTGGCAGACATATTTGTTTTGTCCATTCTTTAGATATAACATTTTTCGGGCCAATTTAACATTCATTCACCATTACCCGACATATTAATTGGCACTATTTTTCTTTTTATATGAAACGTGAATTTCGTCACTGATATCAGGGGCGATAACCATGTTTCCATAAATGGTTTCTCTCTACTTAGTTTTTTTTATGTGCAATGATCCTACTTTATAATGTGTCGATAAAATAAATTGTCCGGGTGACACATTTAATTGCTGTAAATAATTTAAAAATGTCCTGTCTCATTTGCATATCAAAATAGCCTGATACCACCGCGAGTCACTATCAGTAAAATAAAGAGTATCGGTACTAAATTATTATATCTGTATAGTGGGCCGACACTCGTGATTTTTAAAACTGGCGGACTACATGTACCGTAGTTACACAATTATACACTTATTTAATTCTTATAGACAAAATGTTATGCCTACTAGATGGGACCAAGGTTGAAGTGACGGACTGAGGTCTATAAGTACATTAAATATGCCTAAAAGCATAAAATACGAAAAAAAAGCTAAACAAATGTTTTGTTACTCCCTCTATAACACACATATTTATATATACCTCGGTCCGTCACTTCAACCTGTGGATGGGACCCCAACTGTAACTGCTACATGTAATTTGCGAATCAGATCTTTTATTAACTATTTTGCAGAGGACGACTGTGAATGGAAATGTAACTCTGCTACGGACAGTACGGTTGTATTTCAAGAGTTACTGTTCACAACTATGAACAATGTGGCTTATTCGCTTACCACATTTATCCAAGTGTTGTGAGTTTGATGCCCGGGTGGGTTGTAGATCTCTAAGCACTTTTTCATGTTGGAAAGTTGCGGAGTCATTTGCTGAGAAATGGTTAATACTGGTAGGAAATTAAATAAAAGGCTAACCATGTACATAATAGTGTTTGATTGTTTGTTTCAGTGAAGCCGTCTGCATATCTTAGCCATCTGGATTATTCGTTGAGCCTCTTCAACTTCACCCTGCAGTCGAGGCAGACACCAGCAGGGCTATTAAGATATTACATGAGCTGTCCCAGAAGAAGCAGATAAGGCGGAAATTGGTTCTCATTCTGCTGTTGAAGGACAAAGGCCACCAGATGAATCGCTGCCCGAAGACACTACTCCACCTGGGAAACAAGTTGCCAAACATTCGCGAAATGGGAACTGATCCAGTTTCTGACCTACACCAAGCAAATTATAGTGTCGCCATGACAGACTGTCGTCTTAAGATCAGCGACTGTCATCTGAAAATATAACCCTCAAGGAACAGCTTGAGAAAGACAAGTTCAGTTACAAAAAAATAACCATTTAACCAGAGTACCACACATGCCAGCGGCAGTTTTTGTGTGGTTATTAGCTCTGATTTCTGCTCTAATCAACCTGTTGAAAGGATGTGTCGAGAAGACATGTTACTCCTTGTGTTGATGGAATTGAGAATGAATCTTATTCACACAAATCTGACCCATGCAGATTTGCCAATTAGTTTTCAATCGGTGACTCATTCTTGTAGTGGACATAATTACATCTGTACTTTTCCGATTACATTTGTATGTGACACTCGAAGGACTAGATATTTAAATGGTCAGGAATATATTTACTGTGCTTTTACACATATGTGGCTGTGACCACAGGTTGAAGTAACGGACCATGGCCTATAAATACATTAAATATACCTAAAATTGAGAGAAAAAATAAGCTAAGCAAAATGTATTTACTCCATGTGTGATATAAGGGAGTCAATAATTTGTCTATTTTCTTTCACTTAGTGATGCTTTTATGTATCTTTAATGTATTTATAGGTCTTGATCCGTTACTTTAACCGGTGGCTGTGACTGGAGAATGCGGTTTATCGGATTTGTGACCAGTGTAGCTCCTGATCAAATAGAACACTCCTGTCGCTTGATAATGATGTGGCTTGTTAGAAGAATGATGGAGGTTTCATTGATGCAATGGTGAACGGTGCAGATAATGTGCGTATGCTCAGGTTGATGTGTATCTACACTGGTCGCAAATCCCATAAGCCCCATTTCTCCAGTCACATACATATTTGAGCAATTTTAAAAATCCTACCGCCAACCTAGAGTGATTAACATTTAAGGTATTGCATTCAATCTTTGATTCATAAATTTCCGTTTAACGTCCAGTCTATAAAGTCCGTATTTGGTTGGTTTCATATGGTTTCGGTTATCTTCGCAATAAAGGATTTTACTAGAAACATACAGATAGACCGCAGACAAACTTTGTAGACTTTCGAAGTTAAACGAAAATTTACGAATGAATGATGTATTTTTGTGCTATTATGATGGTTATAATTGCAATCAATGCCCAATGGTCAAACTTGTAACAAATTACATGTTTACAATAAATTTTGACTTCGAATGAAATGGTGCAATATTGGTCATTTGCAGTGCATGATGTGAGAAACAACATATTGAGGCATCATCTGTAACACAGTGCCTTCAATCATGATTCATACCCAGGCATGCAAAGTATGTGTCGAGGTGTATATTGTTTTTGTATTTTCGTCCATCCGTAATATTTGCGTTAAAGGTTTTTCGGTACCCATTGTATCTGCAACCGTAAGTCGCATCGAGTTGAATCTTCATATACTTCTTTATCGTCATCCATATTTTTATACTGTAGCCCACCGATGTGGCTTTCCTGCACAAGGTCAAATTACTTGAAAGTTTTGAAATATTTGCGTCAAATTTGTCAAAGTTTTCAAGTACACAATTTCTTTGCAACCACAAGTCGGGTTGACTTGAAACTTCATATATACTGCAGTATACTTCTTTATGAAGTCAGAAGAATATTTGCTTTCTATAGCCCTGGTGGTTGCATGTGATGGGTAATTTAACATTCTAATGTACCGAAAATAGAAAGCACGCATCTGATTGGTCAATTGAAATCAGAGCCTATACAATATTAAAAATCACAGCATATAAAATCTCCGTTTTACCAGTCTGTGTTTTACAACTTGACATATTTATGTAACCCTACGCGCTTTTGTAAACAATGGCCAGCGACGGGGCTTGCAATTATTTCCAAATTAATTTCGGTACATTTTCGGTTATCCATTCTGCCATATTGACCTGTACAACCGAAAGCGGAAAATAAAATATAACAACGACTGACTTCAGTGTGGTGGCCCTTCAACAAATTCCCAAAAATATTACCCCACCCTCCCAAAATACAGAATAATTTAATAAAGTGCTCAAATGCAAACTCAATATGCCAGTACCAGCCTATAACTTTACGAATTACAATGTGCACATACATGACTATACATAATAAACTGTATTGCAGATGGGTAATCACCTGAATTAGGCGTAAATCCAGGGAAATCCTAGGCCTGTTGACACAACAAGTTGTTGACATTTCCTTTGTAAAAATCACACGAACCCATTGCAGAAATGTTGGCATTTCTATAAATGAATAAAAGCAAATAACTGTTGCAACTACACATATAAAAACAATACAATTGTTAAAATAAACATTACAGTTGAATACATGTATAGATGATCTCTATTTGAAATGGGAATATTCTTCGGCGGAGTTACATTTCATTAAATTCGTTTGGTGTGAGGCGGTTATCGATGACGACAACAACCTGCTGACGTAATGAAAAATATCACTGTTCGTGATATGCTACGACGTTGCAGAAAGCGGGGTGCACACTATGTGTATTAGAATGGGGATAACCATGCTTTGATTTTAGATTTGGAGCGGTATGTGGGAGGTTTTATGGTCTGTGAATCAGTTTTACTGATTCATCCTTACCGCAATTCCGACTGAAGACCTGGTTTGACTCTCACATACGTCTTTGGCATTTTGTATCGGACAATTATATCCCTTATGTGAGTATTAGACCATAGCTGTTGATAGGCCGTTAAACACCAATAAACAAACATTCCATAGTCGACTCATGCGGCTTTCGTGCACACGGTGAAGGTGAAATTACTTTGAAACTTGCGTTAAATGTTTTGCAATATATGCGTTAACGTTTTAAGTAAACAATTTCTCTGCAACCGTAAGTCAGATTGAATTGAAACTTCATATATTTCTCTATCAACATCCATATTTTCATTTTATAACCCACCCATGCGGCTTTCATGCCCAAGGTCAAGGTTAAATTGTGTTAAATGTTTTGAAATATTTGCATTAAAAGATTTTAAGTACACAATTTCTCTGCAACTGTGTGTAGGATTGACTGGACACGTCACATACCTCTTTATCAACAGCCATATTTCTGCATAGCTATGTCTCACCTATGGGGCTTTCATGCCAAAGGTCAAGGCCAAATGACTTGGCGGCGGCCGGGGGTATGTGTGAGACCCTGCTCACTTGCTCTAGTCCTTAAAAGCAAGAATAACATCTCTTACCATACTGATTTCTTTTTTCTTTTTTTCGCATACTGATTTTGTGTCCAGAGCATAACATGAATTCCTTTTTGTATATTTATCACAACTCTTGCCTTACTAATATTCCAGTGTTCTCCCTTTGCTTTTTTCACGCATTGATTTGTATCTGGCAGATGGCGGTATTTCAAATTTTAACAAATATGGTCCTGATTTATATCAAATGGAAGGTATGATGGAGACAAACACTCTGGATAATTTTTTGTCAAAATCGGATGATACATGTACATCATACAAGATGGCCGCCGACAGGTCATCCGTTAATTATAGATTTCGTCTTCTTCTCATGTACCGTTTGGCCGACGCTTGTCAGACTTCACAGTTGTGGTGCGCGGGTGAAGCAGTTTTATATTTGTTAAAATGGAGGTTGTCGCATAATCCAAGATGGCCGTCGTAGAAAATTTGGTAAAATTCTTAAAAATCATATCAACCATGTTAATTTTACATTATTATTCTTTTTATATCAAGCTTGAATTGCCACTTTGATATCAAGGGATATTGTTACGCGCCGGTAGTGGTGCGTAGATATGACCCCGTTCGGACCCAGCCTATGCTGTATGGGTTGTTAAACGTCGCTGTACCAAACCAACTGTTTGCTGTACCATTGGCCGTTGGACTAAACCCTTGCTATGCGTGTACCACTGTATACCCCAGTATCATCAAACACGCGTTACGGGCTAGGGTGACTGCTTGACTGACAAATGTGGTAGCGTTTGCCTCGAATAGTTGTCAATCAGTCAACGTGTAGCCTGTAGCCTGTGTCTCCAGATCTGGTTTAGCGGCTACTCATCTGTAGGGACGGGAACACGGGTACTGATGCAGGCTGACAGTCCAGGGAACGTATTTATAACAGATCGGATAAACTTTAAACTATTTATTTAGCTTTTAATTTCTAAAACAACAAATGTCCACGAGATGGTTCAAGTGAGTGGCAAAGTAACGTACTTTTGGAAATACACTGTAGACTAACTATAATATCCGCGGTGTTTCTTAAAGCCGCAATGAACGGTAATGCGATTAATGTATGCTAGTCCTAATGTCTAGAGTAATATATATATGAGTTGGCCATCTAATACCAGTTGAAGCATTGCCGCGAAGACAGATGTGCATGTACAAACTAGTTATTCATCAGTGTGTATGACAGGATGTCATGCGACTCGCAATAGTGCATTTATTGCATAAAACGTTATATCTATTAAATATAGAATAATGTCCAAAAGTGACTCTGGCTAGACATCACCATTAGTCTAAATATTAAACGGTTCTTGCTATGAGAACTAGAATTTAAATCAGCTTACTGCTATGTTTTTGTGCATTTTTCACGGAAATTAGCGTGGAGACGTTGTCTTGAGATCTAACTTTGCCAGAGTGAGGAATGGTGAAAAAATCCAGTCCTTTTATACTAAAATGGGATGGGCAAGCCCGATAACTGGGTCTCAGCCCGAAAATGGGGACTACGTCCCGTTTTGGGGGATATGAGTCCCCATTCTAGGGTCCAATGCCCGAAAAACGGCATAATCCCGCAAATGGGGCCTGAGACCCGAAAACGGGGACAACCCAAACATGGGACGTGAGCCCGAGAATTGGGCCTGAACCCAAGAATTGGTCACGCGCGTGCCGGAAGTTACGTCAGATTATTCCTGATGATGAATTTGCGCGTGCTACCTTAACAACGTCAAGGAGCACTGAAATTGGCAAAACAATGGCATATTCTCACTCTGATAAGTTACATAATCAGTGTTAAACAATAGTGTATGCAATATGTACCATAAGTCTGCCATTGTACATTCGTTTCATCTTTAGCGCTTGCTGAACTTCTTTTCGCTGTGTTGCTAAGTTAGCTCCCAGAGTTCATAGCAAAAATGGCCGACAGCAGGGTAAAAGTTTTAGGTTCAGTGTGAAATAGTTACAATTTCGAAGATATGCTAGTATGCAGTTATTATTTAACCAAGTCACACAGCGAAAGGGAAGATAGCAACTGATACGAGCTTATAAAGTGAGCGTCTGTGTGTTCACACGTAATATATTGGATTACAGTGCACTATAGTTGGATTGTGGAACTGACAGGTGCGCGAATGAAAACGAACATTTAGAGCTGGAGATTCACAGACGGGTCGTGATTTCAAATATGCGTGTCTGGTCTGTGTATAAATTCAGATCATACAATGTATGTTTGCATTTTCACGGTCCGTCAAAGCATCACGAATTTTCAACGTACAGTCATATGGCAGACTTAGAGTTAAAGGACAAATCCGTGTCTTTGCCTAAATGAAAATGAAGGTAAGTGATTTTGCCTATGCCGGGGCATATCACTACCCCCCAGTCATTTTGCCAAAACTCCGGTTGCCAACTCGCTATAAACTGTCACTCATGCAAAATCAAATGTTCAATTGTTAATCATCAGTGTCACATTGGTACCATCTGTGTTCACTTTTACATAAATGTTCGGATAGTTTACATCTTACTGACGGTGCTCTTTACAGTAGGAGAGCGGGTCCTGGTGCGGCCTCCAAGGCGTCGAGCAGGAGGAGGCGTAGGTCGCCGACGCTCCATGGCGGACATCCTTCTCTCCATCCTCGCCAGCTCAGCCACGATCTTCTCCAACGCCTTTCCCTGCTCTCGTGTCAACCTGGCGTTCATCTCTATCGCCTTGGAGATGGTTGAAGCCGCTTCACGGATGGCATCGGCGATTAACTGCGGTGGCGTGTCTTGTGGCCCTTGCTCGCTGTCCGCTGTCTCCACCATTAACGGGTCGGTCGATTCGGCAGCCCGGAGCAACTGAGGCAGCAGGTTTTCGTCACGCACCGGTGTCTCTTCACGCCGCTGTACCTTAGCGGGCGATGGCTGCATGACGTCTTGGTACGCCGGCGCTGTGTATGTTGCCGGGGCGGCACTGCTCGTCATCGTGGTCATGGACGGGATCAATTGTAGTGGTTGCCACTCTTGTGCGGTATGTGTCGACGCCACCTGGAAACTCCCTGGTCTCAACAACGATGTCAGTTCATCGTCCATACCGGCATCGTGTTGAAGGAAGGTGGGCATCGACGGTAGCCGGTCAACCTGAGTGTTGACGGGCGCGAAGGCAGCGGTGGATGCGGTCGGCGTCACAGTCGCGGGCGCTCTCTGCATCGAAGCTCTTGTGGGTATCTGGCCCTGGCTGGTCTCGCTTAATAGCCAGTCCGGCAGCTCAGGCTCCTCATCTTGCTGGTCAAATATTGTGTCGTAATCCTCCGGTTCTCCTCGAAGGTCCGTCGTGCTCGAGAGCGGGTGCATATACATGTCCCCTAGGATCACAGGGTCGGCCGACTTCTTCAGTACCAATGCCAGGTCAACCGATCCCCTCTTCCTCACCTCCTCGATGTGGCGCCGGTACCGTTTGGTATAGTTAGCCAAGTCATCAGCATCGAGGCATCTGAAGTTGCAAAGGCTGCAGGAGAAAGGTATCCGGTCTAGCGGTACGTGATACTTCAGTACGTGCGCCACCAATCGCCCCTTCCGATCCGTCTTGCTGCAGATACGACACTGGTAGTGATGCCGTCTGCTGGCTACTGGTGATGACATCGGGGTGCGACACACGGGCTGGAAAAATAAGAGCGCGCTGTGGTTAATGACTGCTATTCATATCACAGCGGCCTACTCAGTCGATACGCCCGCCCAATTGGACATCTGGAAGGGAAAGATTATTAGGACCGTGTCTGTTCTGTTGAGGCGGAACTCAATCATCTTCTGTAAAGGATATACTCAAAGCATGACATGCGGGTGCCTTTACCGTCTAGTCTGCTTTGTTTATTTGTTTATTACTGCAACCGTTAATACGTTAGAGTCACATACCGCATATCTTTAATCTAAATTTGAACCTATAAAGTCATATGCACATCATTATCATTATCATTTAGGAAGCGACGAGTGATGCGTCCACGTATTGGTCACTACCACTTCTTAAAATAGAAACAGTTATTAATACGTTTCATATAACAGTCTGTATTCGTCGCGAAGTAACGGTGCGATTAATGGCATTTTTGTAATAGTGCTCTGATAAGTAACCACTATAACACAATGTTATGGTATGTCTGTTTATTTATTGTACTTGAACAGCATATTATCACTCATCAATTATAACCGCAACAAATTATCGCGAAAGTCTTAACCAACAAAAATACATATCGCCTGTTGCTTTGCACAATTAACGTCACTACTCCTTGGCAACGTTGACATTCACCAGTCTCTTCTTCACCCTGGCTAACCAGCCGGGCAAGGCGGACCCTTCGAATTTCTTCAGCTTGTCGTGATGTACGAGTCTGTCTGTCCCACTCGCATCAAGCTGCACCAGAAAGTTGACAGCCGATCTGCATTCAGTCACGAGGTACGGTCCGTCATACTTCTTTTCCAACTTTGGTGCTATTCCCACCTTTCTGACTTCATGGAGCATCCAGACAGCGTCCCCAACTTTGTAGTTATGGTAGGATACGTTGGTGTCGTAGCGGTCCTTACTCCTCTTCGCGTTGGCTTCTAGGTACCGTCTGGCCACGTCATGCGCGTGTTGCATCCGTTCTCGTATCAGCCTGACATGCTGCTCACATGATGGTTGGTAGTCACATGTGCCTCTGTGACCGTACACCAGATCCGCAGGTAGTCGGATTTCTCGACCGAAGCTCATCAGGTTAGGCGTCAGTTTTGTGGACTCGTTAGGTGTGGCTCTATAGGCTCCTGTTATACATCCCAGATAACGGTCCCAATCATTTTGCTCGCCGACTAGGTACGCCTTGATCATCTTTATGAGGGTCCTGTTGAACCGTTCAGTCTGCCCATTCCCGCGGGGGTTTCTCGGACTGGATCTGCTTTTCTTGACCTCTAGTAACCTGCAAAGTTCTTTGAAAACACGGCTCTCGAATGTCGCCCCTTGGTCACTGTGAATGGTCTGCGGTGTACCCCAGCGTGCAACGAAATCATTGACTATTCTCAGCGTACAATCCTCTGCTCGCTGATTCGGCACAGCTACCACTTCTACGTATTTCGTAAAGTGATCTGTCATCACGAGAATGTATTTGTTACCATTTGCTGTTTCTGGGAGTGGTCCCAGGTAGTCAATCGCCAGCGTGTCCCAGGGAGCCCCGCTTCTGAGATGGCCCATAGGCGCCTTCGGTTTCTTCTGTGGTACCTTGTTAGCTGCACAAACATCACAACTCCTAACATATAGGGCGATGTCTTGCTTAGAATTGAACCAGTAATACCTTTGAAGAATCTTTGCTTTCGTTTTCTTAGTGCCCAGATGTCCGGAGAGGATATTATCATGCATCTGCCGCATAACATCTTGCTTCATATCTCTGGGGACTAATAATTGGTAAAACTCGCCGGTTTCGTTGTGTTTCTTGAACAGTTTATATAGGACTCCGTCCTGCAACACAAGGTTATCCCAGAGCACCCAGTAATGTCTGGTCGCTGCGCTAGCTGTGGTGAGTTCCTTACTAGCCGGCCTCATCCCAGCCTCCTTGGCTTTCAAAATGGCCGCTATGTCCAGATCTTGCCTCTGCCTTTCAGCTATATCCTCAGTTGGCTTAATGCCTAGCCAGCTATTTGTTGCAGCTGGGTGGTTATCGTCTGCCATGAGTTTAGCTATGTGATCGCCTGCTCTAGAGGTTCCGGCTTTGGGCGTGTCATCCGTGTCTACGGCTCGGACGTGCTCTCTCGTCTGTGGTGTAGGATCAGGCGCGTGTATGCTGTGTTTTAGCAGGGGGTCCTGAAGCAGCATAACCTCGGCTCGCTTCTGACACTTCTTGCATGGTCCACACTTGAGTGGTTCGCTCATGTCGACGTCATCGCAAGTACATTCTCTAGGGGTTTCACACCTGGACAAGGCATCACAATGTGACTGTTTCCGGCCAGGTCTGTACTCAATGGCGAAGTTGTACTGAGACAGTATCTCAAGCCAGCGAGCGATTTTGCCACTCGGCTCTCGTAGACTGAAAAGCCATACTAAAGCTTGATGGTCGGTGCGGACGATGAAGTGCCGGCCAAGCAAGTATTGTCTAAAATACTGTACAAAAAATACGACCGCCAAGAGTTCCATCTCCGTAACGCAGTAATTACGCTCTGCCTTGTTCAACGCACGGCTGGCATAGGCAATCACCCTCTCCCTGTTGTCCTGCACCTGGGATAAAACTGCACCAATCCCCACTCCTGAAGCGTCAACGTCCAGGAAGAATACTCCACCGTCATTTAACGGGTAACCCATAACATCTGGACCGATTAGGGCAGCTTTTAGTTTTTCGAACGCCTGTTCGCACGCCTCACCCCATACGAACTCCTTGCCCTTCCTGGTAAGTTCAGTCAGAGGCTTAGCTATCTCGGCAAAGCTCTTGACAAAGCGACGGTAGTATGATCCTGTCGCCACAAACTGTTTCACTTGCTTTGCATTCTGTGGTCTTGGCCAGTCCACGATTTTAGCTATGTTGCTTGGATTAGGTCGTATTCCCGCACTGGATACTACGTGTCCCAGGTACACCACTTCTGTCTGTAGCATGTGGCACTTGTCTGGTCGTATCTTTAGGCCGGCTTGCTTGATCCTACCAAGGACCTGATCGACTCTCTGGATGTGCTGATCGAAGTCATTCGAATATACTATGATATCGTCTATGTAGACAAGGCATGTCTCCCACTGCAATCCTTGTAATGCTAACTCCATCGTCCTCTGGAACGTACTTGCTGAGTTGTTAAGGCCGAAGGGCATCCTGGTCATCTCAAACTGTCCGAACTTACAGCAAAATGCACTTTTGGGCACATCTTCCTTCTTCAGAGGGATCTGGAAGTATCCACTGATGAGATCAAAGCTGCTGAAGAGTGTAGACCCAGATACCGCATCCAAACAATCCTGGACTCTTGGCAGTGGAAAACCGTCAGGTTTTACTAAGGCGTTGACCCTGCGGTAGTCGACACATGGCCTTACTGCTCCTGACTTCTTCCGCACTAGTACTATAGGACTGGCCCAAGGTGACGTGCTTTTCTGTATGACTCCTTTCCTTAGAAGATCCTCTATCGCTGTCTTTTCTTCACCTGCGTACGCCAGTGGTACTCGTCTTGGCCTCTGTTTCACCGGGTTGGCATCGCCAGTGTTTATAGAATGTTCAGCTAAATGTGTCAGACCAATGTCTCAGTCGTCCTTGGAGAAAGTGTCACTGTATTTGTTGAGTAAACCGGCCACTGTCTGTTGCACGTGGTGCGATTTCCCATTAGTTGTTCTGTCATGCAGTTCCCTAAGGTGAATCGGAATCTGGTCGGCATGTGTGCTTTTAATGCATGTGCTCGCATTCTTGGCCCTGTTAGCATTAATGTCCACTCTACGGACTCTGTTAAGATTAGCTGCCTCGTCGCTATTCTCTTCAGCGGAGATAACAGTGACTATGCGTTCTATCTTTTCCGCTGTCCCTATTTCAGCATCTTGTCTCAAATCAATTTGATTGGGAAATGGGTTCATTACCCGTATCCGGCAGGTAGCTGAGCTGTTTATATCCACCAAGGTAGAGGCCATAACTAGTTGGTATCTTTCCTGGAACTCCTCCAGGGGTTCTACCAGATAGTCGGCTATGGAGTCTCGGTCGTCCTCATCTACCCGTTCAACGTAAACGTCAACCAGCGCCTCGGTGTTGCCAGGGATATTGACATCATCTGCCACAGTCACCTTCCTGGTCCTCAGTAATCTTCCTCTAGACAGACACGGCACTTCACTGCCGTCCAAGACAATCACGCCTTTGCTCAATAGTATGTCAGCTGGCCCACTTGGTCTACCGGATAGCACGTCATATCCCAGAAGAGCATCGTCCTCAATGTCTGCAACAATTGCTTCACTGACGATCTCCAATGGCCCGAGCGTCAGCTTGAAGAGTGCCTTCCCCCTCTCCTTAATAGGGGACCCTCCTGCACCTCTCAAACAAGACGACTTCTGCAGCTCCGGTCTATCTACCTCTGCCATGCTGTTAAATACCCTAGACGATATTATTGTCCTGGTTGCTCCCGTGTCTGCGGTGAAGATCACTGGATGTTGGCCTACCTTGCCCTTGATGTAAAGCCCATCACTCAAGTCCCTTACCTCGCCTCTGGCTCTACTACTGGATACAGGTAATTCGCTACATATTTGCATCTGCTTCGCATTATTTTGGCCCACCCTGTATTCGTCTACTGGGACCCCCCTTTGGCCGCAAGAGCTGGTCCCCGGTAGTTTAAATGTTGCCCAACCTCTCGTTGCTGTCCACCTGCTCTGTCTACTGTTTTCCTTCCTTGTTTGTCGTGAAGCTTATCTGGACACTCTCTGGAATAATGACCCAGTTTGTGACAATTGTAGCACTCCACGTCCTGTTTTTCCTTGGTCCTTCTTTTACCCTCAAGCTTTTCTAGTCGCGCCAGAACAGTTTCCCACAGTGTCCTGTCTGGGTCTGACCTCTTTTCGCAGGGTTGCCAAAATGGCTCCTTGCGATGACCCTCTGTTACTCTGGTATTGGGTCTCTCATTGACAGCATACGCATGCTCTGGCGTAACCGTGTCGTCATAATACGATGCCGTGTTCCCCTCTTGTGGCTCGTGTGTTCGGCGGACACTGTTCCTGTTTCTTTTCTCACCTCTATAGCTATTCCTGATCTGTACTAGATTTACTACGTGATACACTGCTTCATCGATGTTATGCGGCTCCTTGTGGAACTCCACTTCGAACCTGACTTCCTCATCTAGCAATCCATCTAGAAAGCGTCGTACCAGGTCTTCATCTCTTGTTCGCCTGTCCATATATCCGTGACCTTTGTCATACAACCGCTTGAGGTCCGCAGAATATTCTTCCGCTGTTTCCCCATGCCTCTGGCTTCTCCTGCTGAACTTGGCGGCGAATGAACGGGCCGTCTCCACAATGCGGAATCTGCTATTGATCTCGCCGACAAGTTCATTGTAGTTGCACAGCACAGCAGGCGGTAACTGCGAAAAAACAAACTGTGCAGCTGTTCCCTCAATCCTGGGCAGCAGCTGGTCCAGCTTGTCCTCAGATGTCCACTGATACCGATAGGCAATCGCTTCAAACCGGATCCACATTGCCCAATCCTCCTTACCGTCATATGACGGGATTTTCACGACGGCATGCATTGACCCTCTATGGTGACTGGGTGCCTGTGCCTGTCTGTCTGTCCATTGTTGGTAGCCAGCATGTGGCAGGCTGTAATGTGTTTCGTGTTGATCAGTCCGCGACCCGTGTCCCTCTACGTCGCTGTATCCGCTGTGCCGGAAATCTGGTCTATAATAACGTTCAGTTGCCCTGTGGGAATAATCCCGACGGCTTGGCTGCGTAGTACTAGATCCGTTGTTTGCGCGAGGGCGTGGATAGTTGTCATTAACGTTGGTACTGTCTGTGTGCCTCTGTACATCACCTTCAGTGGGTCTATCAGCTGTCGGCTGCATGGACCGAAACGTTGTCACCACGTCTTTGATGACTCCGCTCATGCTGGAAATCATGCTGTTCATGCTCTGGATTTGTTCATCGTGTCTCCGGAGTGTTGTACTTTCTGCGATGCTAATTGCACACTCCGGGGCTCTGTCGCCACTCTCTGGTTCAGCACCGTCCATGTCGTTGATGTTGTTGTTCCTAAAGCTGATTATGCCCTCACTGTCTACTGGGATGGGATCAGTCATCACTCTGTTCTAACTCTGCTGGTTATCCGTATCTGTACTGTGATTTGAGCTTGATCTGTATCTGTATGGGGTCGATCACTGGATCTGTAGAAATTAACAGATCCCACCGCTGCCACCAAGAAATGTTACGCGCCGGTAGTGGTGCGTAGATATGACCCCGTTCGGACCCAGCCTATGCTGTATGGGTTGTTAAACGTCGCTGTACCAAACCAACTGTTTGCTGTACCATTGGCCGTTGGACTAAACCCTTGCTATGCGTGTACCACTGTATACCCCAGTATCATCAAACACGCGTTACGGGCTAGGGTGACTGCTTGACTGACAAATGTGGTAGCGTTTGCCTCGAATAGTTGTCAATCAGTCAACGTGTAGCCTGTAGCCTGTGTCTCCCAGATCTGGTTTAGCGGCTACTCATCTGTAGGGACGGGAACACGGGTACTGATGCAGGCTGACAGTCCAGGGAACGTATTTATAACAGATCGGATAAACTTTAAACTATTTATTTAGCTTTTAATTCCTAAAACAACAAATGTCCACGAGATGGTTCAAGTGAGTGGCAAAGTAACGTACTTTTGGAAATACACTGTAGACTAACTATAATATCCGCGGTGTTTCTTAAAGCCGCAATGAACGGTAATGCGATTAATGTATGCTAGTCCTAAATGTCTAGAATAATATATATATATGAGTTGGCCATCTAATACCAGTTGAAGCATTGCCGCGAAGACAGATGTGCATGTACAAACTAGTTATTCATCAGTGTGTATGACAGGATGTCCATGCGACTCGCAATAGTGCATTTATTGCATAAAACGTTATATCTATTAAATATAGAATAATGTCCAAAAGTGACTCTGGCTAGACATCACCATTAGTCTAAATATTAAACGGTTCTTGCTATGAGAACTAGAATTTAAATCAGCTTACTGCTATGTTTTTGTGCATTTTTCACGGAAATTAGCGTGGAGACGTTGTCTTGAGATCTAACTTTGCCAGAGTGAGGAATGGTGAAAAAATCCAGTCCTTTTATACTAAAATGGGATGGGCAAGCCCGATAACTGGGTCTCAGCCCGAAAATGGGGACTACGTCCCGTTTTGGGGGATATGAGTCCCCATTCTAGGGTCCAATGCCCGAAAAACGGCATAATCCCGCAAATGGGGCCTGAGCCCGAAAACGGGGACAACCCAAACATGGGACGTGAGCCCGAGAATTGGGCCTGAACACAAGAATTGGTCACGCGCGTGCCGGAAGTTACGTCAGATTATTCCTGATGATGAATTTGCGCGTGCTACCTTAACAACGTCAAGGAGCACTGAAATTGGCAAAACAATGGCATATTCTCACTCTGATAAGTTACATAATCAGTGTTAAACAATAGTGTATGCAATATGTACCATAAGTCTGCCATTGTACATTCGTTTCATCTTTAGCGCTTGCTGAACTTCTTTTCGCTGTGTTGCTAAGTTAGCTCCCAGAGTTCATAGCAAAAATGGCCGACAGCAGGGTAAAAGTTTTAGGTTCAGTGTGAAATAGTTACAATTTCGAAGATATGCTAGTATGCAGTTATTATTTAACCAAGTCACACAGCGAAAGGGAAGATAGCAACTGATACGAGCTTATAAAGTGAGCGTCTGTGTGTTCACACGTAATATATTGGATTACAGTGCACTATAGTTGGATTGTGGAACTGACAGGTGCGCGAATGAAAACGAACATTTAGAGCTGGAGATTCACAGACGGGTCGTGATTTCAAATATGCGTGTCTGGTCTGTGTATAAATTCAGATCATACAATGTATGTTTGCATTTTCACGGTCCGTCAAAGCATCACGAATTTTCAACGTACAGTCATATGGCAGACTTAGAGTTAAAGGACAAATCCGTGTCTTTGCCTAAATGAAAATGAAGGTAAGTGATTTTGCCTATGCTGGGGCATATCAATATAACTCCTTAAAATGTTAATGGAAACAACTATTTATTCTCTCTATTTATCTTTTGATGAGCAATGATCATATTTTGTAACACGTCAATAAAAAGATTTATTCAGGTGACACATTTAGTTGATATAAATAATTAAAAATGACCTGCCTCATTTACAATCAAAATAGCACGATGATACAACCGCGTGCCTCTATCAGTAAACTTGAGATTGCTGAGTGAATTTTTCTGTGTAGCGGGCACTCGTAATTTTTAAAATAGTTACACAATTATACTTATTTAATTCCTATAAAGAACACTTTGTGCCAAACAGATGGGACGCCAACTTCAAATCATGATTGGAACTTTACTGAAGGATGTCCGGCACTCAGTCATGAAGTGCAAAGGCACGACACTTGTCTTATCAGCTCATTCACATACACCACATCTTACAAAACACTTGTCACATGGATTCCGCAGTGGGTGTACAGTACAAAGTCCTGTGACATGGTGTGTAATGGGTGCGATTGCATCCCGTATCATTTGGTCAGGTGTGCATTATTTTATTTTAGCCTACGTTTTCTGGGGGAAATAATTACCTGTATAATATATATGAAAATTGTCGCTTTAAAATCACTACAATGCAAGAAATTGGACGTATGTTCTCGCACCCCCTTCCAAACTATATTCACAATTCACACCCCCTCGGCAATAATCTGGCTACTCCACTGCAGTGCAAAGTCGCAGAAGTATTTTTGACATACAGCCGTTTGAATGTGTACTTGTGTGTGTGCAATATTTCTCATGCTTTTTCAAGGCAATGGTTTCTTGCGACTAGATGCAGTTTTTTTGGTTATGGGAAAGTACTAAAATTGGGAAAACATATGAAAACTGATGGAAAGGCAGCGTCCTCCGGGCCCGCGCAATATTTAAAATTGCACCATTTCAATTAAAAGTGTTGGATGTAATATCTTTATAATGGAAGAACATAGTTTAATGAAACATAACGCAGTAAATGCTTAACAGGTTGCCAATTAGTATCCCTTCGCCGATAGGCAATAGGGTGTATAGCGTTAGTCCATGTACGTGTGTACGTACGTACGCTAGTAACATCTTTAATTTTCCAATAACTCTTGAACTGATTTTGATATTATTTGACAATAATGTGTGTCTAGGTATGGAGCGTTGTTTAGCATACAACCCACGTCCGACCGCACAAGGTCATTGAGTGACATTTTTTATTATCAAGGCTGTCAGCGAGGGGATATGCCAGTGCGAGGGAATTAGCTTCGTTTGATGTTGCCAGTTCTTGCATTATTGTATAGTTTGCTTTAATGTAATAATTTTCTGGTTTTGATGAATAATCGGTTACCATGGATGTGACAGTTATAGGTTATCGTAAAGAACTTTTAGAGCACCCATAAAACACATATGTCACTTTTATGGTGCGCTACATATCATCGAAATCCGTCCGTTTGCTTAGAAAAGTTTCAAGAAAATATACTGTAAAAATGACGTCACAGAATATGTCACGTCGGAAAATCAGGTCCGGAAACCACGTGATCCCATACCCTGATATCTATAACTTTACATGCTACTTGCAAACATGTAGTTCGCCTCAATAATAATAACATACGCTCAAAGCGTTCTTTTATAACACGATCATTCATGTTATAATTGTTCTTGTTATATTTGTAGCTAATAGAAGCTAAATTACAGTTTACACATGTGTAAGCATAATTCTTTTGGGACATGAATGCAATGGATTCAAGTATTTGTAATAATGTCGGCAGCCGTAGAACTTCATACTGACTAATATTTTAAATATTTGAAATTATAACAAACGGCTTTGAGAGTTTTATGTGTGTTGTTTATCCCTAGTAAAAAGGCGTAGAAATGCCAACGGAACTAAGGTTGGTTTCCTGCTGGCATGTTCCAGAAGTAGACGGTTCAGTATGTCCCACTGAAACTGACTTATAGCATCATATATTTCATTGTTATGTCATCAATATGAATTGACCGGATTTTGATACTATTCACGAGCAACATAAATGCTGTCTAATAAGTGACATGACCCCTTTGTTTTTATTTGAAGATGTCCTGTTTAGGATATCGACAATGCTTCGTTATTATGCTTCTCCATGAAAATAAGAGCCACAGCCCAAATTCATATTCCCAGCAGCATCGGCATACAATGTAACTTTTTCATTGCTGGTCCATTAGATCATTAAAACTTGTAGCCATATATATGCATCTTCTAGGATGACTTCAGAAATACGCATTAAATTAATCGGCCTTTTGGCATGAAGCACGGCATCAACACATTTACCATTAAATGCACGACCTGCTGGAATAGCTTTGGCAATGCCATTTCAACCACCCACCATTGGTTGCATTGTTTTTCCTGGATATTAGGTCAGGAAACCTTGCTCTATCAAGCTCAATTTTGTTAGCTGGAACTGTAATCATACCTTCTTCGCAATATATTATAAACCCTAGATAGCAATGCAAGCTGCCCCACAAAACCAAAAGTCATCAACATAGTGGTGTAATTCGTTATACATTGGCAGATTACACGTTGGGTAATTGCAAATTGTGGTATCCTGCATTGACAAGATACATAGATCCACGTCACAAATACACTGTCTGGCGTTCTATTGGTCAAATGGCGTCATATGACGTTACCACATGACGTCAGCGTAATCACGAAACGTCAACAACTCCGCGTTCTGTTCTATGAAAACAATTTTAGTGTTGACCAGCCATTTTGGTTGTGAGAATGTAATAAATCCAGTATTGTAATTCTGCATACTTTTAATCATCAACTATATGAAGTCGTTAGTTATATTAGAAATAATGCATTTCGGGAAAACTAATTGATTACTCCCTCAAAGTATACATTTCGGTGAAATCGGCTACTGGTAAATATAATGCATGTACCATTCTAGTGACTGTTGATACCAAGTGTATCAGGCTCTGCTGGTTAACGGTCGGAGTTCCTCAGCAAACATCGGAAGTCCTACGCATTTTCTAGATTTGACTGTAGCCGATTTCACCAAAATTGCTAAGCATACTTATCCAACTAAGTATATTTTGAGGGATTAAACATATATTTTTCCGGAAATGCATTATTTCATATAGAACTAACGAATGCATATATTTGCTTATTAAAAACATGTATAATATTATACTGAATTTATTACATTATCACAGCAGCCAACATGGCTGTGATAATGTAATAAATTCAGTACAATAACAATTAATAAATTTATCCTTTGAAAATGTTTCCCTCCAAATGTACTTAGCAAGATAAGTATACTTTATCAATTTTTGCGAAATAAGCTACCGATAAATTTGATATAAAAACCTTAGCCTAATAATAATATGCACACGTTCAAAAGAAGCCAATACACTAAATAAACTAATCACACTGTATTGCAGGTGAGGCCGAGAATTGGTTTGTACAGCGAGCACATTGCCGAGTACCTGCGGGTGTTCCCCAGGAATCAGCTCTTGGTCGTGAAAATGGAGGAGTACTCTGTGCACCCTGCTGCAACCATGGGACGGGTATTTGACTTCTTAAACATAAGTGAGTATCTATCCAAGTGACAGGACGGTATTATGTTAAACTGTTGAGGCCCTCTGAACCGGACGCTTGCATTAAAGGTGCCCACTCAGTAGGCACAAACTGTTCTTTATATAAGATACATCATCTGAGAGATTTTCTGCCAAAATAAACATTCATTCACCATTATCCCACGTATTGATTAGCATTATTATACATTTCATACCAGATATAAATTTCCACACTGATATCAGGGGCGATAACTGTGTTTCCTTAAAATGTTAACGGGTATTACTATTTATTCTCTGTATTTATTTTTTGATGTGCAATGATCACATTTTATAATCTGTCGAAACTATTAGTTTTTCAGGTGACGCATTTAATTAGTATAACTAATTAAAACTTTCATGCCTCATTTGCATATGAAATTAGCCTGGTCTCACTATCAGCAAAATGAATATTACTAAAGGATTATGTCTGTATAGCGGACACTCGTAATTTTGGAACTGGTGGAATAGTGACACAATTATACACTTATTTAATTCCTATAAAGAACATGTTGTGCCTACTGAGTGGGCATGTACCTTTGAGACATACTTTTGTGAGACAAGCCGTTTGATTGTGCACCCAAGAAAAATATTGATAAAATGTATGATATGTTCCATAAATGATGTTTTAAGTTGACGTAATGACCATAACATTCCGACGTTGCTATGAACAGTTTGTCAACATTCGATGTCATTTAGAGAAAATAACATATAGTTTATGTAAAAGGAAAAACATGTTGCACATTTCCTTAGGAACAAAATCACATATTACATGTATCTCATATTATCTTTCCAAGACAAGATGCCGGCTGTCTAACGGACATTACCATCATAGATATATGTAGATGAAAGAGCATATACATGTGTTGCACCAAACTGTAAAATACACAGGTTTGTGCCTGGATTTTTAACAACACAAATGGCCATTTTAAATAAAGACATAAAAGACACATTGTATTACCTTTACCTGGCTGACCACACAAAACATACCATATATACCCACTACTGTACTCTATGGGTATTGCATTATACAGTGGAACATCTCTAAAGCGGACACCAATGGATGTCTCCAGAGTGTCTGGTTTAGAGAGGTTCCACTGTAAATCAGCAGATATATGACTATGCCAAGGCATGCGGATGTGCTTTAGAACATGCATTATAATCAGAGATAGATGACACTGTAACCCTTGAAAGTAAGGATACGGAGACTGCCTGTGTGTCCGGTTTATAAAGGTTATACTCTACCTGTATATGTAGTGAAGGTTTTATATCTGGACAGTAAATACGGCCCATGTGTATTTACATATAGCAGAATGCATTACCTAGGAACAGAATCCACGTCATATATGGATGATGTATAGTTTGTGAAGGTTGTCAACCGTACACCGATATCAGACACATTGGTGTAATATAATTTGTAGGAATGCGTTGTCCTGGATTTTCTACATATTGTTAGCTACACTGTATCATATGTTATAAACAAAATGATTCTTTGTCAAACTCTACGAGAGGTGAAACTGGCTGATGGCTTGAACATTCACGACATTCGAGGGCTGTATTTTATTATACCGAATATTTAATTATGAACATGGTTCCAGTCGCTATTTCAGAAACAAAAACAGGAGCAAAACTAGAAAATGTGGTCGGTCGACGCACTTAGGACTCCTATAGGTGATTTGAGAAACGGACATACGGTCAGTAGCGAGGGTAATTGTAATAATGTGGAAGGATGTATCGTTACTAAGTAATGCATGTATGCAATATGAATATTATTTACTGAAGGCAAATAGAAATTATAAGTGATTTGAGAAACTCTTACAAAACTTTCAAAAAATAAACAGACAGACGGACGGACGAACGATCAGTAATTGTACTAATGTGGAAGGATGTATCGTTACTAAGTAATGCATGTGTACACTA